>ML682067.1:12589776-12607096 GCA_007922195.1 Podocnemis expansa
TCAATGGCTCCATGTCAAGTTGGCAACCAGTAACGAGGAGTGTGCCCTAGAGTTCGGTCCTAGGGCCGGTTTTGTTCAACATTTTCATCAGTGATCTAGATGATGGAAGAGACTGCATTCTCAGTAAGCTCATGGATGACACCAAGCTGGGGGGAACAGTAGACATGTTGGAGGGCAAGGAAAGGATTCAGGGAGACCTAGATAAATTGGAATAGTTGGCCAATAGAAATCTTATGAAGTTCAATAAGGACAAGTGGAAAATCCTGCACGTGGGATGGAAAAACCCCATGCACTGCTACAGGCTGGGAAACATTCAGCTAAGTAGCAGCAGTGTAGAAAAGGACCTGGGGGTCATGGTGGATGGAAAGCTAGATAAGAGTCAGCAGTGTGCTCTTGCTGCCAAAAAGGCCAATGGCATACTGGGCTGCATCAAAAGAAGTGTTACCAGCAGATCAAGGGATGTGATCCTTCCCCTCTATTCTGCACTGGTGAGGCCACATCTAGAATACTGTGTTCAGTTTTGGGCTCCCCACTACAAAAAGGACAGGGACATGCTAGAGAGAGTTCAGAGGAGGGCAACCAAAATGATTAAAGGGCTGGAGCACAAGCCCTATGAGGAAAGACTGAAAGCATTAGGCTTATTTAGTCTGCAGAACAGAAGATTGAGGGGGGATTTGATAGCAACCTTCAACTACTTGAAGGGATGCTCTAAGGAAGATGGAGCTCGACTGTTCTCGGTAATAACAGAGGACAGAATGAGGAGCAATGGTCTCAAGTTGTGGTTAGGGAGGTCGAGGCTGGATATTAGAAAAAACTTTTTTACTAGGAGAGTGGTGAAGACTTGGAATGAGCTGCCGAGGGAGGTGGTGAAATCTCCATCTTTGGAGGTGTTTAAGGCCCGGCTGGACAAAACCATGCCTGGGATGGTTTAGTGGGAGTGGTCCTGCCTCTGGCAGGGGGTTGGACTAGATGACCTATGAGGTCCCTTCCAACCCTACGATTCTATGATTCTATGAAATGGGCCCTTCATATGGAATCATTCATTTTAAAAATAAATTAAGTCACAAACATACAACAGAAGGGATGTGATAGAAAATCTTTGAGAATCTAGAGAGTAACAGGGTGGAGAGAAGTAGAAAAAATTAATTTAAATAATTTTTACTTAAAGTATTTTTTTAAGCTAAAACTATTTACAACTGAATTTGAAAGGGACAATATGTGTTAAAGCCTAAATGTATTACTTTATAACTATATTTATTATATTTAATTGATTTTAGTATAATCTATACAAATCATTTATTTAAAGGCAAAAAATATTAAGAAGTATATGTTTGCTGTCAAATTTCAAAGGAAGTCAAACCACTGAACTGGGGGAAGTTCCTGACTGAACACTAGAAACCAGTGTTTGCTGATGCTAAACAATCTTTTGACAGCCGTAGCCTCCTTTGAAGGGGCAGAGAGAACATATTCCTCACTTTGGTTTAGGCAACAATTCGCTTCAATGACTAAGTTTGTTCAAAGTTAACAAACCAACTGGAAGTATAAAAAGCAAGAAAAGTTGTATTCCTCTTCTAGTCTAAAAATGAAAATTAGGTGTCACAGGATAAGATCTACAAAGTGCTAAAATCTAGGACAAATTGACTTGAAAGCAATGCTCCTGCTAAGCTGCGCGGCCGTGCGACTGCGCAGCCCCGAGGGCTGCACAGCTGGCAGCTGCAGTCCCTGCAGAAAGATAGACTCAGAGCTGGGAGTTTTTAAAACTCCTGCTCAGAGTCAGCTCACACTGAGCCTGTGCAGACTTTCTGTGCTGGCTCAGTGGGAGCTCCCGTGGCCAGAGGAGCTGCCGGGGACCTGGCTGCGCCGTACTAGCGGCCAGGGAAAGGGGCCCTAACCACCCCACTTCCAACTCCCGGGGGGGGGGAACAAGTGTTGGAGGCTGCTCCGCCTGCCTGCCCACCCGGCCTCACTGCAGCGGGATGGAGCAGCCAGCCCAGAGTTATCCCCTCCTGGCCGCGTCTCCCTGTGGGGGCGGAGGGGACCAGCACTGACCTCCAGGGTGCAGGGTCAGGGTGCTGGAGTGGCCCGCCCCACTCCCACAGAGTTTCAGCCACTTCGCCCCCAGACCCCTCCCCCAAAGCAATGGAGGAGGCCCATTCAGGCAGGGGGGGGAGCAGGGACAAAGCGACCCAAACTCTTTGGCAGTGGGCTGCTCCAGGGCCCTGACCCCCATGCTGGAGCTCAACGCCAGCCCCCTCCGATCCCTGGGAGGCGTGGCCAGCTGAGGGTAGGCTGGGCTGGCTGCTTCATTCCACTGTGGTGAGGCCAGGCAGGCAGCGGAGCTTGAGAGGGGCGCCAGGATCAGGCCGCGGGGGGGGGGTGGTGCAGTGAGGAACACGTTACTCAGCTGCATTGGCCCCTTAGAGGGAACATTGCTTGAAAGACTCAGTTCAATTCACTAACTAGCTCCTTTGTTTAATAAATCAGTTCGTTTTAAAGTAAAACATGTTTTCATATTTTTTCTTGTGTATCCACACATTTAAGGAAGGTTCATAAAATTTAAAAAATGCCCTTTTTCTGCATTTTAACTGACTCAGAATTTCCAACGAAACAGATTTTGATACAAATCATAAGTAAAAAATTAATCACCTATTAAATAAGATTCTATAGGGAGCCTGCACATCTAATACACTACTAACCATTTTCTAAAATGAAACATAACACAAATATGAATAATATAGGTTAAGCCATAACAATTGGTTACATAAATGTGTCAATATAGTGTATCCTCCCGATTAGCAAAAACTAAACAAAACCAAAAAAATTCAAAACCCCATCAAATTTAGTATTAGTTATACATAATAAGTTATAGTTAATTGCAAATCAATGTTTTAATGGTTAGCAACCAATGAGAATCAACATTTCTTTCAGCAAATAACATTTCTTTAGGCAAAAAAAATTCAAATGCAAAACATGATTAAAATAGATGACTGAAATCAAGGTTTCCTGCTTGCTGATTTAAATCATGATGAAAACTGGTGATTTAAATTACTTTGATTTAATTTAAACTACCCTGAAGAGGCAGCAAGAAAGCACTGTATGTCAGAGAGTGGAAGGAAATGGGGTTCAAGAGAAGAGTGTCAGGAAAGGAGAAAGGAAGATTACTTCCCTCATAATACTGGAGTTGTTCAAGATGTGTAGTCCCTATCAGTATTCACTGTGGGATGCACCTGTGCTCTGTGTACCTGTGACTGGAAATTCTTCAGTAGCATGCTGCTCTTCCTCATGCTGCAAACCAACAAGGACATAAGTGGCAGAGCAGACTGACTGTCTCTTCAGTGCCTACTGTGCCATGAGTCATGGAAACAGAAGGGAACAGGGCAGGTTGTAAATACACTTAGGGATCACCCATATCAACAAAATCCAGAAACCTTCCTTTCTTTGTCATGTTGGAGCCCATAAATATTCATCACGGGTGACTCCCGAACAGTGACTAAGAAGGAGATGGGTGTGAAAAAGAATGTGAACTGAAGTTTGGAGAATCACTAAACTGAAGGAAGCATCCCTGCCATGGCTTAGATCAGGGAATAGTAACTGGGGAATGTGTGGACAGAGCACACGTTGCTGATCTTCATATTTCATGATCTGCATATTTCCCTGAGTGAGATTCCTTGCAATGATGCCACAGAGATCACCTGAACTCTGGCTGAAGAAATCCTGACAGTTCTCCACTGCCCCCTTCTTTTGGAAACCCCGATGACCGCAGCCTGGAAGTCTGTCTCATGACTACTGACACTGCTGTTGAATGACAAGAGTGTGCTTCCTGCATGCAGGGACACTTGCATTAATGACTTAGTCACTTTGTCCAGGACAGCTTGGCATTGTTTCTTATAGTCCTGAAGCTGGTGAACTCCAATAGCTTGTTATAGTTCATAAAGTTAGATTTTGGCATAGTTTCTTGGTAGTTCACAATCTGGAGGAAGAGGATGGCTGAAAAGAATTTCCTTCTACCAGAGAGGTCCAGCTTTTGGTACCTCCATCCAAGGAGTAGCTTTCAAACCTTGAAGTCTATTCCACGACTGCTTGGACAATCAGATATTTAGTGTTTGGGTGAAAGAATAAATATTCTGCTCCTTTCTGAGAGAACAAAATATTTCTTTTCAGCACACTTAGGCCTCTGCTACATGTGTGTAGGAGCATAGGTGGTTGGAGTCTGACAAATGTCCTTGGCCAGTTCCAAAATGGCTTATTTATAGAATGTCACCTCAGAGACAGTGGTTGACTGGAAATCAGGATATCCAGGAGTTTTATATGTTGGAGCCTGAATCTCTTCCAGTGGGATCTGGAGGATTTCTGCAATGCCCTTGAGAAGTTCCTAATACTGCCTATAATCATCTGGTAGAGAGGAGGAGACTGACATCACTGCTTTGAGTGGAGATGATGAAGAAGCTGTTGGCTGATCCAGTGGCACAGGTTGCTCTGGCTCCTCCTGCTCTTCTACATACTCCAGCAGGGGCTGAGACTCTTCTTCATGAATTAGTGTGGAATGAGGTCAGTGGACTGGGTGTTTGAATACGAGAACTCACTGGTGGGGAACTCGTGTGTCCTAGAATGGTCACTGAGTGGGATAATAGTGGTAAGGGAGTGGACTCTATGGTTGATATCCATGTTCCCTAGTTGTCTGAGATGGATCCTTGGGATGAATGAGTCTTCAGGAAGCTCTGGATGCCCTTTCTGGGCTAGCAGCTCATAAGCATATTATTGGGGAAACTGTCAGTACCATCTCTTGCTTTAAGTCTGAATAATACTCATCCGATGTGAAAGGTGGAGCTATTGATATAATATCACTTGGCTCAAGATAGACTTCAGGGCATAGTGTCTTCATGGTGCAGAAGCATCTCTGGCTCTAAGTTCCAGAGAGGAAGCCGTGTGAGTCTGTAGATAGCAAAAACTAAAGTCCTGTGGCACCTTAAAGACTAACAAATTTCTTTGGGCATAAGCTTTCATGGGCTGCAACCCACTTCGTGAGATGCATAAAGTGGAAACTAAAGTCAGGAGGTAGACATACACTTGCAACATTACAGTGTGCTAGCAACATTACAAAGTGCTAACAAATGTGGGTTGCAGGCCACAAAAGCTTATGCCTGAAGAAAATTCATAATCTTTAAGGCTATGTCTACACTTCCAAATTAGTCTGGACTAGGCAAGCTTAGTCAGGACTAATTTAGCCCTTGGCTACATTAGGCTTTGCCTAGTCCGAACTAAGAAATTTCTTAGTTCGGACTAGGCAAAGCTTAGTCTGAACTAATAAGTATCCCTGGTTAGTTCGGACTTACGTGCACGCAATACCCGAACTAATGATTAGTTTAAACTTAAAAAGTTTGAACTAACCGATTAGTTCAAACTAGCTGAGCATTCGAGTTCGAACTAAAACTTTAGTTTGAACTAGAACATGTGGCCAGTTTGAACTAAAAAGCCACAGTTAGTTTGGACTAACCTCGAACTTCTTTAGTTCAGACTAGCAAGTCCGAACTAAAATTGCTGATGTAGACATAGCCTATGGTGCCATGGGACTTTCATTATCTTTGGCTCTGTTGGTGTTCAGTACTGGTGAGTGATGCATGCACATTATAATGGTATTACTCACTAACTGATTCTGTGAGAACTGAAGACTCTGGATTCATGTAGATTACTAAATCCTTGAGCAAGACATACTTAGATCTGGCTGCAGGAAACCAAACTGGAGTCTTCAACATGAGATGCTTCAGTGCAGGCTTTGATGCATAGTACGACTGCTGCAGAGGGCAAGCTTTCTTCACTGTCCTTGTGTGCTCTGGCTGACAGTTTTCAACCACTGGAAGTTCTGGTACACTTGTGCCTGCCTGACTGCATTATCCATGAGCTCCAAGAATAGCTCTGGAGGTGTTAAGTCTTAGATTCTGAAGGAAGGCAAGGAATAACAGCAGGCGGCAGGACCCCGGCAAGCCACTAGCTAAACTAGGATGGTTAGGTCACTAAATACTAAAAATTGTTAATTATTTAATTGAACTATTTACACTGATTACAGGAAAAGAGTTTCAACTACTAGAAGTAAAGACACAGGAAGGCTCTGTCCTAGGCTGTAAGCAGCAGATGAAATAATGAAGTAGTTGGTCTGCATCACCACTTATGTATGCTCTCACCTCCCAACAGAAGAGGGCACAGTGCATAGGTGCAGACTAATCCCAGCATGTGCTCCTTACAGTGAATCCTCACAGGATCCAGAAATTTGAAGAATGGGAGATTTTTAAATTTTGGGAAAAGAGCAAAAATAGTTATTATGCTAAACTCTAGTTTTGGTCATTCAGAGAGGGTACCTTTTATTAATGGCATGGAGGCCTCATATACCTTCTCTTGGCCAGAAGTGAGATTTTTATTTTTATCATCTTTCATAAGATTAAAAATAAATCTGTTCAGCCATGGTTTTAAACTACAAGAGCATGATACAGAAGAGACTTCAGTGCTTTCTGATGCCTTCTGTGTGCCCACAAGTTAACTAAAAAATGGTTTAATTTTTTTATAGTAATATTTTACAGGTCATTAATCCAGAAAGTGGATTATTGCCTTTGGGTATTCTGTGAAAAAATAAAATTGAAAACAACTGAGGTATTTCATTTAGAATAGATGTTGCTGTGCATGGGCAATCATTTATTTTTCTGTCACAATATATTAGCTTCTCAGCACTTGGACTTTCTAAAGCAGCTCCACTGACATGGTTGGCTGTAAGTGCCCCTCAGAGTGGTTATGGTCTGTCATGTCAATTATCTGTGAATTTAGAAGGAGTTACACAAAAGGGCATAATGAGTCTGAGTTTGAAAGAAGCTGTAAAAGGTGTGGAGTATTTACACCATGGACTGGAACAGCTCTGATGGAGATGTGTACTGTGTCAGTCATCGTATTTAGAAGATGGAATTTTTTCCTCTTCCTAGAAAGAAATCTGCTGAAAACAGATGGGTAACTGACACACAAGGAGACTGGAAGAGTTTTCTGCTGGTTAGTGGGGACTGGAAATTTCTGGGTTCTCTTTCTGTCTCTGCCACTGACTCAGTAGACCTTCACACAGTCACTTTACACTTCTGTATGCCTAATTTACCTGCCAGTCTAATATGCTAAATGTGAAATCTTCTAAACCTACATAATTCCACAGTAAGCAGGTTATATCTGAATAAACTACGCTGTGAAGGGAAGGGGACTCCTGTCCTCCAAGCTGTAGTGATTCCATGCCTTCTAATTCAGCTTCCTATGAATAACAGCAGACACATGTGCTCTGCTCTCCTTACACAGAATATTAAGCAGTGTCACACACATTTCACAAACTCAGTCACATTCCATCCCTTCACAATGTGCTAATAAAGTTTGCAGATGACACCAAGCTGGGAGGTGTTGCCAATATAGAGAAGGACTGGAATATCATACAGGATGATCTCAGTGGTCAAAGTAAAGCAGAACACAGTGGAACACTGTTCCAGGGCCCATTCTTTTAGAGACATTCTGGACCTCTAAAAATAGAAAATGGAGCCAGAATGCTGAGTTCTGGGGCCCACCATTTAAAAACAGTAAGCTCCAGAATGCAGCATTCTGGCTTCATTTTCTATTTTTAGGGAACAGAATGCTGAACTCTGAAAAATAGTGGTCCCTGGAATGGCGTTCTGCTGCTTTGGACAAGGCATGGAGTTCCAAAAACTCTACCCCCATCCTGGTCTCACCGAGCATGCTCAGAAGCTCTGAGCATGCTCAGTGAGACCAGGCTCTATGCCGAAGCCTCAGACTGGACCTGGACCCCTCCCCATGGCAGCCAGGTAAGGGGGGGTAGGTGTGGCGGTGCAGGAGCTGGGGTGGAGGGTATGTGTGGGAGTGGCAGGAGCCCGGAGGGTGGGGGTAGGAGCAGGGGGGCAGGAGCTGGGGTGGGGGGTAGGCATTTGGGGGTCAGTAGCTGAGGAGCATGAGGGGGCCTGCACCAGCATGAGGGGGGGCCACCAATTTAGGAGGGTTCTGGGGCCACTAAATTATACTTTAACACCTAGATGATCTGGTTGGTCTTGTAAAGTGAAGTAATTGGAAGAGGATAAAAATTTAATAGTGGAAAGTCAAAGGCCATGCATTTAGGGACTAATAACAAAAAGTTTTGCTATAAGCTGGGGATGCATCAGTTGGAAGTGACGAAGAAGGAGAAGGATCAGGAAGGCTATGAGCTGCCAATGTGCTGTGGCTGTGAAAAAAGGTAATATGGTTCTGGAATGCATCAGAAAAAGTTATTTCCAGCAGAGATATGGAGGTGTTAGTACTGTTAAACAAGGTGCTGCTGAGACCTCATCTGGAATCCTGTTTGCAATTCTGGTTCCCCATGTTTAAGAAGGATGAATTCAAATTGGAACAGGTGCAGAGAAGAGCTATAAGGATGATCTGTGGAATGGAAAACCTACCTAATGAGAGGAGACTCAAAGAACTTGGTTTGTTTAGCCTAACCAAAGAAAGGTTAAGGAGAGATATGATTGCTCACTATAAATACATCCGAGGGCCAAACGTCCTGGAGGGAAAGGAATTATTTAAGTTCAGCGCCAATGTGGACACAAGAAGAAATAGATATAAACTGGCCATTGGGAGGCTTAGACTTGAAATTAGATACAGATTTCTAACCACCAGAGGAGTGAAGTTCTGGAATAAACTTCCAGGGGGAACAGTGGGTGCAAAAACCTTATTAGCTTCGAAACTGAGCTTGATAAATTTATGGAGGGGATACAATGGGAAAGCCTAGTTTGGCAACTGACTGATCTTTGGCTACTGGTAGTAGATATGCCAATGGCCTGAGATGGGATGTTTGATGGGATGAGTTCTGAGTTATTACAGAGAATTCTTTTTGGGTATCTGTGTTGCAAATCTTGCCCGCATGCTCAAGGTTTAACTGATCACTATATTTGGGGGGTCAGGAAGGAATTTTCCCTACAGGACAGATTGGCAAAAGCTCTAGGGATCTTTTACCCTCCTCTGTAACATGGGTCACTGTTCAACTGCTTGAGGATTCTTTGTACCTTAAAGTCTTAAAACCATGATTTGAGATTTCAGTTACCCAGCCACAGGTTAGAAGTTTATTACAGGAGGGGGTGAGTGAGGTTCTGTGGCCTGCACTGGGCAGCAGGTCAAAGCAGATAATCCCATTGGTCTGTTCTAATCTTAGTGTCTGTTATCTGTGACACAAATTAATAGTAACAAGGATGTTCAAAGTTAAAAGCTCACATTCAATCCTTAATTCATCCAGGTGTTTCTAAATATTACCAGGATCAGAGATCAATGTGGGATACAGTACAGCATGCACTTCAGAAAGTTGGCAAATTTAACCTTTTGGAAAGCCAGCTTCAACTCAGAACTTCCCATATATCTAACAACTGGATAAATCTACTCTATGTCTGGTCACCAGTTGGCAGCTACAGATGGTGACACAGATGGAACTAGCTTCTAGGAGCAGCTCCTGAAAAATATATAACCTGCAAAGAACAAGTCTCAGTAGAGACAAGCTTAGCACTGCTCCAATGGCTTAGCCAAAGGGAGTTTTTTATATGGCACAGGTTGGGGCACTGCTCCCTAAAGAGTTCCCTCATCCAGGGGTTTGCATTTGGAATCTGTTTCAGGAATGCAAAGGATGCAGTACATGAGAGTGATTTCAGACACCAGATTTGGGCCTATGCTGACTGTACATATCTGCTGTAGAGTACATCTACTGTTGGCAGACTAGTACTGCTTCACATATGCATTCACAACATTAGGGGACACTCAGCTTTGTGGATTCGGAACTACTGCTGCTACGGGATTTAGGCTTTGTCAAACCACACAAGAAATGTAATGTTTATTAAGCCAGTGCTCATAAGGCACTCAATATTTCAGCGGAATGACTGACAAAATCCACAAGATAAAAAGCTTTTTGTAAAGCAACTGCCAAGACCAGTAGGCAAAATTTTGTCAGATTTTCCAAATGCAAACACTGTATTTTAACTAGCAAGTCTTGAATTCAGATGGCAGGAGACTTATAATGTTTAAGAATAACCTAATTGAAAAAGATAAAAAATAAATGAAAAACACGTTTGATAGGTTGCTAAAACATTGTTGCCTGAAGGAGATGGGTATTTATAGAGAGAGATGTGCATAACTGTAACATCATTTTTTGCCAAGTACAAATTAAGTTTATGAACCATTAAAAGCTGACAGCTTATATAATTTAAAAACAGGAGATGGGGACACTTATTTCACTCTGTAAAACAAGCAGTGTGTGATTGTGGGACAGGTAGCGTAGTATGTACATTTCAAAGCAAAATAACTGATAGTGAGTTCAGTTGGGAATTCTATCATGATCTACTTACACATCCAGTAAAGTTAGAGGATAAGGTCCTATATGCTTCCTGCTTGGCATAATGAAGAAGGCACGCTGAACCCACGAACAGGAATAAAAGGCAGATGCAAGTAACTTTGTCTGAAACTATCTGAAAGCTAAGGAAGCTTTGGGGAGACTTTCTTACTGTTATATAAATACTACAGGGCTTGATTCTGCCACAGTTGCTCACGCTGAGCATTGTCTTTGTCACAGCCTAGCTGCAGTATGGAAACTGTAATTCAATTGTAAGACTTGCCTTTGCTTTATTAAGGGAAGGAAGGGAAGACAGAAACAAAACAAGATCATGTTACATCCAAAAATACAGTATTTTTCATTTAAAATTACTTGCTAATGAAATCATAGGCTATGCCCACATGTACATTGTTATTTCGAAATAAGTTATTTCAAAATAACTCATTTTGAAATAAAGTCCTTATTTTGAAATAAATTAATTCAAATTAAGAAAATGTTAATTTGAATTAAGGGAAAAGCTCAAAGCCAAATATCACACCCAAACATAGGACTTGCCATTTCACTTTAGGAGAGGGGCACCATGGGAGGTGTGGCAAAATGGCCCCCTCCCTGGGCCATGCCCCCACCCAATATAGGCTAATAACACGTCCAAATGGCATTATTTCGAATTAACCATTTTGAAATAACAGCTGTTTTGATTTAAAGAAGGTTTAAGCTATTTCAAAATGACAGATCTTATTTTGAAATGATGGAGCCCATTATTATGAAATAAGAATATGTTGCGTGGACCTAATCTCTTTTATTTCAAAATAACCAGTGTTATTTCAAAATAAAAGAGACGTGTGGACATACCCATATGGTTTGACATGAACTTACAGTTGAACCAAGGACTAATCCTAAATGACTTGCCTAAGTATTACGACCCATCTTTATAGTTCTGTGGCTCCACCCTCAGCCTTGAAATCAATCAGTAACATTCACCCTTCCAGATGTGATCCTCTACAAATACCTTGCCCACTCACAACAGTTTTGCTGTGTGTGCTTGGTTTTGTTCTTTTAACCCTTGAAAACAACCTGACATATTGGCTTCCCCTGGCTAGGCAGGACCAAGGAGCCAACTATGAAAGGCAAAAGCTAAACAGCCAAACAAAATAACAAGAATCAATTTTAAATTTTTACTGCTTCCTCAATGAGAAGCTGCCATGCTGCTTTCCTTTAACCACATGACACTATGTAAGGTTAATCACACAGAGGTTAGTGAAACAAAAGCCCCTTCCCCATAGAGATAGCAGTGACCTGTCTCTATTAAATCAATGCAACAAATGCAGTGTTTGTTATGGCAGGAGAAAGAAAGAAGCTCACTCCACAGTGTGCATGCCCCATGCAGCTCACCTCTCTTTCTCTGCTCCTTGGGGTTTCATTTAAGGTTTCAATAAAATATTTTAATAGAATTATGGAAGTCACCTGCAGTAATCCTTTAATAGGCCTTCTCCTGGAGCTTTCTCTTCTTCACAACCTTCTTCCGCAGCAACATTTCTTCACAAGTAGTCCCACTGCCATCAGTGTAAGAAAGGATGGCAGGTCCATGCCATTTGAAAAAAATTGAGGCAATTTATGACAGAGGGAATTTTTTGCCTCCATGTCACCAATGTGAAACCAAGGTACCTGTTCGGCAGTCAATAAAAGTCAGAACCGCCTGGTGCTTTTTGTTTTTCCCATGTGAAATCAGTTGATTGGTCTCACCCAGTGTGCAGAGACCATGTGCATACAACACAACTGGCACTAACTACCTATACAAGAAGAGTTTAAAAAATTTTAACAATGAGGGTAGTTAACCAGAGGAATAGCCTTCCACAGAACGTGGTATATTTAATATCTCTTGGAGTCTGTAATTCAAGGCTGGATGTCTTCATAAAAAGAGATATATTATAGTTCAACCACAGATTGTTTGACAATCTGCAAGAATTAAAAGGTGAAATTCTACGGACTGTGTTATCCAGGAGGTTGGACTAAAGGATCATTATAACAGTCTTTTCTGGCCTTAAAATTCATGAGCTCCTTCAGGAAGAAGCTGAGCTTAGAAACAAGCAGTTTATTTAAACCCAAAACTAGCTCAGCTTGAACCCTACTCACTTTAAAGATAAGGGAGCAGCAGAGAAATGGCTTCAGAGACAGGAAGAGGGTAGATGCTGGAATGGCAGTGGGAGTGGGGATGGAAAATAAGGAAATAGGGCACCTTTCATAGTGACATGCTGCAATCCTTCCCAACTCACTCCTCTAACAACATGTGGCACAATCCACTCGTGGGTTGCCCACCCCTACAACATAGGTACTTCCTGAATAACATGTGCCAAAGCCACTAGCTTTCAGGAATGGGACCTGGAAAGACAAGTGTCCTATCTCTGCTAATGACCTTTTAAGGCAACCTTCTTTCCCAGTGGTATCAGTTGAGATGGAGGGATTGAGGGAGAGATTTTTAAAATCAATCAAGAAAATCAGGGAGACAGAGCTCATTGATTTTCAGTGGGTTTTACGTTCTTCCTCTTGGGAGGTTTTGAAAATTCTACCCTAATTCTACCTCTAAATCATTAAAAATGTAAAATGAAAAAAAAACAAAACCCTCAAGCTACTTTATAGACACATGATATTTATTTCTTCAGAACAGGAGTGGGACATGAGCCCATCACCAAGCTCCACATATGTCAGTTGCTAAGGAGTTCACAGAAAGCTATACCCTGTCTGAGACCAGTTCTGAGGGAGAACATATTTGCACTGCACGAAGCAAAGACAAGCCATGCTGAACAAAGCAATCTTTTTTATTTTTCCAACTGTGTGTTTACGGTATACTCTTCTTCCTTGCTACTGCTGCTGGATTTTGCTGTGTTTTGTAGGGATGTCTTTTTCTATATTTGCTTTATCAAAACAATTCACATCTGCAGCCCCTGGAAATTATTTTTAGCAGATAAAACAATCACTCTGATATCTGGTAAAAGCTCTCCACTGCTCTATATCTGTACAAATTACCTTGCATTTTAGATGATTTTATGTACATTCAATCACAAAAGATTAATTAGATGGCATACAGCAACCAGCAAAACACTGAAGAGCTAACTTCAGTTTAAAGTGCACATGCAGCTAACTTGTGGCTTTTTAGAACAATTTTAATTAAAAGTACTAGAAAAATCATCCAGCTGAAAATATTAGGAGCTTTGGGATGGGCTTAGCATAGCTAATTAATTGTATATTTAATCAAAGCAGCCTTTGGCTGTAATTAATAATCCATTTTCCTCTAGAAATAAATATAGTAATTCTATGAAACAGAATACATAATTTGCAGAATGCCATATGTACAGAAGATTGGTGCTGAAAAAGATCGTTCAACTCTATGCTTCAGAGTGGAGGTTGTTTCCCTTTTAAATATGAAAAAATGTTTTTTTAATCAATCAGTTTCAAATGTGATGTCAGAACAGGACTTCATCATAGAATAGATGCCCCAAAGTGCTTTTAAATGTTTGCAACAGAGAATAATCAAAAAGAGGTAACAGGAAAATAACAGAATGTTTAATTGAGGTTGATTTTTCAGTCGATCATAAAAAGCTAACATTCTATAACTTTCTAAAAGAATTTTAGAAGGCATCTTCTAAAATTGACTCCAAGACACAGAATCCAAGAGATCCTTGTGTTACTAAAAGGCAGAACAAGGCCTGGTCTGCAGTTTTGAGGTCTGTTAAAAAAAAATAAATCTATCCTATAATGCTCCTCCAAATGATGAAACTCTCTGGCTTTGAAAGCAAAATAAAATCACCTTGATGAGAGGCATTCAGCATTTATCAGCAAAGTTAGAGCACACAATTTCAGCATAAGCATTGGTTATGTTGTTACAAAAGGTCACCAAGTGGTGTTCTACAATGTCCATCTTGACCACTCTGATCAGTAGTTTGAACTCCTCGACCCTGCAGTCAAATATACAGATATTATTCATATCCAGCTACACAGGTACCCCTCAGCCTTTAAAGGTCAGGGCATTTCTGAAATTCCACTTCCTGCTTGATTGGCTAGGAGCACTCACATGGCATCTTCCCAGCTGACATGGAAGCTCCATGCACCAAATGCCTGCTCACTTTGAGTACAACAGAGCTGTCGGATCTGCTGATTCTGTAGGGAGAGGAAGTCATGCAGTGCCAGCTCCACTCCAGTTTTAGAATTGGGAAGGGTTATGAATGGGACATGCACCAGTGCCATGCAAAGATCAAAGATCTGAGGCAGACATGCCAGAAGGCAAAGGAGTCAAACTGTCATTCTTCTGCTGCACCAAAGATCTATTGCTTCTATGAGGAGCTGGACACCACATTCTGTGACAACCTGACCTCCACTGTCAAGAGCTTTCGGGATACATTCTTTTAAATGTATTAATGCACCTCAAGATTTCATTAACAAACTAGAGAAGTACAATCTAGATGGAGGTACTGTAAGATGGGTGCAAAAATGGTTGGAAAACCACTCCAAAAGAGTAGTTATCAGTGGTTCACATTCCTACTGGAAGGACATGACAAGTGGGGTACTGCAGGGATTAGTTCTGTTCAATATTTTCATCAATGATTTAGATAATGGTTTAGAGAGTACACTTATAAAGTTTGCGGATGACACCAAGCGGGGTTGAGGGGAACTGCAAGTGCTTTGGAGGATAGGATCACAATTCAAAATGATTTGGACAAACTGGTGAAATGGTCTGAAATTCAATAAAGACAAATGCAAAGTACTCCACTTAGGAAAGAACAATCCATTGTACACATATAAAATGGGCAATGACTGCCTAGGAAGAAGTACTGAAGAAAGGGATCTGGGTGTCATAGTGGACCACAAGCTAAATACGAGTCAAAAGTGTAACACTGTTGCAAAAAAAGCAAACACCAATCTGGGATATATTAATAGGAGTATTGCAAGTAAGCCACAAGTAGTATTTCTTCTGCTCTATTTTGCACTGATTAGGGCTCAGCTGGGATGTTGTGTCCAGTTCTGGGCACTTCATTTCAGCAAAGATGTGGACAAATTGGAGAAAGTCCAGAGAAGAGCAACACAAATGATTAATGGTCTGGAACACTTGACCAATGAGGGAAGATTGAAAGAACTGGGTTTGTTTAGTCTGGAAAAGAGAAGACTGAGAGGAGACATGCTAACAGTTTTCAAGTACCTAAAAGGTCGTTATGAGGAGGAGGGAGAAAAAATATTCTCTTTAATCACGGATGATAGGACAAGACGCAATGGGCTTAAATAACAGCAAGGGAGGTTTATGTTGGACGTTAGGAAAACACTCCTAACTGTCAGGGTGACAAACCACTAGCATAAGTTGCCTAGGCAGGATGTGGAATCTCCTTTATTGGAAGTTTTTAAGAGCAGGTTAGATAAACACCTGTCAGGGATGATTTAAGAAGGTACTTGGTCCTGCCATGAGTGCAGGGGACTGGATTTGATGACCTTTCATGGTTCCTTCCAGTTTCTCAACAAATTTAGGGCATTCACCCAGCTGTGTGGTCAACAGGGGATGGTGAGAAAGAGGTGTATTTTGCTAACAAGGAGTTTGGTGGCACTTCTAAAGACTAACAAATTTATTTTTCACATGAGGTTTCATGGAAAAGAATCCCACTTTGTCAAACATATAAGACATGTCTGACAAAGAGGTATTCTCTCGTACAAAACTTCATAATATAAATAAATTTCTTAGTCTTTAAATGTGCCACCAGTTTGGAACTGTGTATTTAACTGTAATGATTCACTCTTGTGAGTACAATCATTATAAATCATTCTTATAACTTATATGTATATAGTTAACATATTTATATATTTATCTCATTTATATATATTCTTATAATCATTATAAAAATCATTCTTTGTTCATTGTTTTCTGGGCTTCTGCACGTGTGACCCTCTGGGATAAACCTGCACATTGATGGAGTTCTTCCACCTGATAAGAAGGAGACCAAGGAGAAGGAAGCAGGAAATATCTCAGGAGGTGCTCTAATCCTCAGAGGCAGAAAAACAAGAAAAACAAGGCATGGAGTCAGACTCGAAATGAAAGTCAGAATACAGATAGTCAAGAGAAGAGGGAAAATCAAGACTGAATTTTAGTTGATCAGAAACCTTTGGAGAAGCAAATGAAACTGTTAAAATCCCTAAGAATGCTAGAGACTGAATTCATGATTGCTTGTCCCCACTTGTAGAGGATACAGAACCATGCCCTCCCCAAACTCCACCCACACATTCCTTCTAATCTCCTGGTCCCGGTTGGTAGCTGGTTCATTCCTTTGTATGGATGGCTTCCAAAATTATAACTAGGCTTACGCACAACTGAGAGAGCCTACATTACCATTCACTGTTTTATTCCTTGCTGCTCAGTGTTTTGTGTGTATTGTTGTGCCCTCTAATAGCCCTGAAGTCAGGTTGCTCAAACTCAACCATCAAGAAATCCAACTCCACACCGGGGAAACCTTTTCATCTTAAGCCTCACAAATGTGGAGCTCACAGCAGGCCATGGGAATATTTTTCTTATTTAGTTCTAAGCTGTCACAAAGGCAGTGCCACAGTGCTTTTTGATTTGCCAGACAGTCATTCATTCTATGTCAATTTTAAAAGGGATAGCTGTGTTAGTCTAGTCCAGTGAAAAAACAAGGAGTTGTGTGGCACTTAAGACTAACAGATTTATTTTTTGCATGAGCTTTCGTGGGAGAAGATCCCACTTCCTCAGATGCTTCGAAGATGGGTGAACTTACAGAAAGGAATGAAACTAAATGCAAGGGGGTGTAAAACATAGGATCAGGTCATAAAGTAACAGCAAATCAGAGCAGTTTACAGGCTCAAACCATGGGAAGCCTGAAGTCAAATTATCCTTTGTAATGGGAAAAGAACTTCAGGCTTCCCATGGTTTGAGCCTGTAAACTGCTCTGATTTGCT
>ML682067.1:12607196-12670553 GCA_007922195.1 Podocnemis expansa
ACTTCAGGCTTCCCATGGTTTGAGCCTGTAAACTGCTCTGATTTGCTGTTACTTTATGACCTGATCCTATGTTTTACACCCCTTGCATTTAGTTTCATTCCTTTCTGTAAGTTCACCCATCTTCAATTCATTCTATGCTCATTCGGCACCTGCTCAACCTGTTAATGAAGCACTCTTTGAGGGCTATCTAGAATCCTAGATTGTCTGTATAAAGTTCACAAGCCTGGGAAGTAAGGGGTACACAGTGTCTCCCACTATGGGCATTTCAGCATCCTCCACTGGAAACTTCTGGTCTCAAAAGAAAGTCCCTGTTTGCAGCTTCCTGTACAAGCAAGAGTTCCTCAAGATGCATATTGCATACCCCTTCCCTGACCACTCCACACTGATGTCAGTGTAATGCCCATGGTGATCTGCAAATGTTCAAAACACCACAGTCAAATACCCCATTCTATCTGTGTGCTCCATCGCAACATAATGTAGGGATTGGGATCAATGTTCCCTCTAAGCCAATGATGCAGCTGAGCAACTTATGCATGCAGCTGAGCAAGTCCCCTACCCATTCTCTGTCCCGGGACCAGGCCCCTGAGCTGCTGCCTATCGGCTCCCCAGGTGCATCCATAAGTTGCTCAGTTGCATCACCAGCTTAGAGAGGGAACATTGTATAGATGTCTTTTTGTTCAAACTTTAGTAAATTAATAAAACCACAGTATTTCAGTTTAACATTTTTATTAAACAAATATGAAGCAATGATGCTGCCTATCAAGCCTCCTCTACACCTCAGTTTTTGACGCCTGTCTTTGTCACATTTCCAGAATGCATATACAGAGTCTAGGTCAGCCTTGAATCCAGCACTTAGATATGACTTGATGCGCATTAGCGTGTCTAGATGAAAAACATCCAACCTGTTATGAGACTCTGTCTTAATATTATTCATTAGACTGAAGCCTCATTCAGCATCTGCACTAGATGCTTGAAATGTACTGCATATATCAACCAACTGGGCCAGGAATGGGAACTTATCTTCTGTCAGTGTATAGGTGACAAATGTCTAAGAACGTGTTCAGTGTACCAGCCATTACCTTTTCCAGAACAACAAACATTTTGGTTGTCTGTAATTTCAGCTCACCTTTAGAAGATGTGAAAATACATGAAGAAAATTTGTAAGAAATTACACTGATAAGAGCTGATGATCACAGATAGCCAATACAATTCTATTATTTTTTAGAGATTCCTAATGAATGTGCCAATTCTGACTAGATCTCACTCATAGAGCTAAAAGAAGTCACCCTGATTCAGGCCTATATATTACTTGAGCTAATGTTAATTAAGGTCAATGACAGTTTTTCCACTTTACTGAAAAACTTAGATCAGGCTGCCTTCTCTCTCTGCTACAATCCCCATCTACCAGTTTTATGTTGGTCTTGTCTGCAAGCTTTGAACTTTCCTTTACCAGCTTGCAACTGAAAACAGAGCTGTGCTAAAAACACATGGAGGGGACACCTCCTCCTAAAGCCATTGTTTATGGCACTTGGTGAAGATATCAAAATGGGAGGACACGTAGTTTGCCTATAATGTATTGTCAGGGCCATTCACTTAAATGTGAGCGCAAGGTGGGGTGTGCCTCTTGGATACCACAGAGCCAAGCATGTGTGAATGCCTATTATAGTGAGCCATTGAGAGATCCTGGGATGGAAAGTGCTGTAGAAATGCTGGGTGTTAACAAAGTAGCATAAGGTTCTATACAGTTTTCTGTGTTTATTCTGCATCTTGGGTGGAATTTGTGTGTTGTGTCTACCTATCCCCCTGTTTCCCAACCAGTGTGCCACAGCACACACATGTGTCACAAAATTTTTTGAAAAACTACTCAGAGAGCTCTGGATTGGCTCATTGGCTCATGAAAATATATGGCTTCATTTGGAAACGATATGGCAGTGTGCCTCAAATAAATTAAAGATAGTAAGGAGTGCCATGGCAGAGAAAACGTTGGGAACCACTGACCAATGGGGCAGCAATGATTTGAAAGGGAAACAATACCTTTCCTTACATCAACCCTCCCCTGCCCCATGGCATGAGCTTAGCCCCCGCTTCTAATCTGCCCCCAGCCCAGGAGCCCCCAACCCAGCTCCCCTCCCCGCTTCTGCTGCCCTCCAGCCCCGACCCTCACCGCTCCCCACTTCTTCTGCTCCGCGCCAGCCCTGGCCCCGGCTCCTCTGCTCCCAGCTTCTGCTGCCCGCTGCTCCCCGCCGCTCCCGGCTTCTGCTCCCCGCCAGCCCCGACCCCGGCTCCTCTGCTCCCGGCTTCTGCTGCCCACTGCTCCCCGCTAGCCCCGGCCCTGGCTCCTCTGCTTCCTGCCAGCCCCGACCCCAGCTCTGCGCTGAGGTCAGCGCTTGCTGCGCCAGGGAGCAGAGGCAGCTGTGCCACCGCTCACTGGCGCAGCTTACAGGGAACATTGATTGGGATATGTGTGCCATCAATTGCCTTCCTGCAGAAAGGAATCCCATTGCTGCAGAGCCATCCACTCTTTCATACACAAGAGTCAGTTCTTTGTAGAAGAATGTGATTAATGGCCCTGCACTCTTACAATAATGTGGGCTCAAGGGGTACTTCCCAACTCCAAACTGATTTGCTGCTGACCAGTAGTAGTCCAAAGCTGCTAGGTACCATAAAGCAATCACCATGCACTTCTCTACTGAGAGTGGAGTCTCATTTTGGTGTCCTTGTGTCCTTGGTATGAGATGCGCACACAAATTCCAGCAAGATGGCTTTCCACATTTGAAAATTCTGCAGCCATTTCTCATCATCACAGACCTGCATAATGATATGGTCTCATTACCCAGTGTCTGTTTTCTGCACCCATCATGGCCAGCTGCTCCATGAATGTCAAAAGAAATTAGGCATTGTTTCTTTTCATGGCTCACAGCAGGTTAAGTGCCTTATAGTTCAGTTCAGATTGAAAGCTTGTGACCATCCATGATTGAAAGCTCATGACAATCCACTGCAATTTCACTGCTGTCAGTTCGTCCTTCCAGGAGCGGATTGTAGTGAGAATGAACCCAGCACACTGCTCCTGGAAGTTGATCTTGGAAGTCCTTGGGGTCAGGGGGTGTAGGGGAAAACTGACCACAAGTGATTTACGGTCGGCTTTCCCCTGATGTGTCCTGGTGGCTTAAAAAGTTGTCGTTGGTTACGCAAGAATTTTACATTCCTTTCAAAACCAGCGGTCGACTGCTGCTGAAAAGCACCCAGATGTAGACTAAGGCAGAGACAGTGGGCATACAGGCATCAGGGACAATTAAAAAATGCTGCAAAATGCAGTTGGAAGCCCACTGAACAATAGGATGGGAAAAAATCATCATGGGATATTGAGCCTGCATCTCTGAAGCACTCCAATCCACTACGACATCCCACAAATCCTAGCTGCAGAGGATGGCAAGTTGCACAGTGAGGTAGACTTACCCACAGTCCACTGCTCTCACTGTTCATCAACTAGCGCACCAACTGTGAACATGCTCAACTGACAGCAGGTATGCTCTGTGAACAGGCTCAAGCAATGTAATTATACCACTTCTTGATTATTGGTGTGACTTACCTTGACAAAACTCTATAGTATACAAAAGGCCAAAGGTGACTGGAAATTTCTAGCTCCCATCAACCTGCTCAAATACTGAATTCAGTTAGATGAAAGCAATTCCTTGCCAAACCAGCACAAATCGTTCTGTTCAGAGAGTCACAGAAGCATCCTACCATCAACCATCAGAATGAAAGCCAAGAGTTGTATTAGCATTGCTTTCACTGTGACAAAAATTCCCAACTGGTGTTTCTGCAATGTGTTTTTCACATGGTCTACTACTGAATTATCTTCACTGCTTTATACTTAAGATGCAAATTTTTACTTTCCTGAATATAAAGCAGAGAAGGGAATGTTCTATTAATCTAACATGATGAATCTTACACTCTGGTAAAAATATTTAATGGCCTAATCTAAATAACAGCTTTGCCACTTTATTTGTTTAGTTAATTTACAATGCACTGCATTTTATCTGAATTAAAAACACTTCAATTTTTTTACCCAGTGATATATTTCCCCACTTTTTTTTTCCACTTAGAAAAGAGATTGACTAGGAAATTATCAGCCACATGCATTCTCTGCCAACTTAAATTGGTAAACAAATTAGATATTGATCATCTGGTAAACAAATATTGATGAGCACCAATTTATTGGGAATTATGGCTTAAATGCAAATTGATGTTTCATATAGATATACTGCAAGCTCTGGCCATTACAAATTGACTGGAATAAATTAAAAGATGATTGCCCATCATTGCACAGCAGTAGTGCAAGTGACAGGAAAAGTTTTTGTGCTGCTACAGGACTGATTGTCTTTGCAAGAATCTTTCCTGAAGGAATTTCTGATACTTATGATAATACCCAAGTCACATTATTTCTTCTACATCTGTGTTCCACAGCGACCAACAAGGGTTAATCATAGAAGTTATAGATTCTAGTCTATCACTGTTTTCCTGACTGCATGGAAAAGTTCTCTAAAATATATTCTTTGATCCATTCCAATTCTAAGTTACTCAAGCAAAGGGGCTTCTAGCATTCTCTTGGGATGCTATCCTACATATTATACATCTCATCATTAGGAAACTGTTTCCAAAATTTCTCTGCATTGTCCTTTGCTCAATTTTATCTCAGTACTCCTTGGTGCTGAAGCATTTATGATGATAGAACACATTGTAGTGAATTGGTTCTTTTTATCAGCTGTTTATCACTGTATTATTTAGTGCTGTGGTCATCTCGTATGGTATTTTATATATAATAAATGAATGTTAAACAGATTCAAATTGTAGGATTATAGAAGTTTATGCTTGACAAGTATTTACGCATGATAAGTGTTTTATAGATATCTCAGTAAAGCATGGCTGGAATGTAAAGCCTGTACTCTGAGGCCTATAAGACTGTAGCTTAGCCATACTAGGTCACAGGATTAAGAACTCTAGACATGAGTGGGTGACTTTGGAATGTCATGGAAGAAGAGACTGCAATGAACCATCCATGATCACAGGATACCCAATTGTAACATCATGGAATGTCCTTCTTTGATCACAGGTTCCCACAGATACATGTTGTGCATACATGATAACGAGAATAAAGGGAACTAAGAATAACCTTTGAGAAATGGTGCACCCCAATATTCATGGGGTGTGGAAGAATAGGAAAGTAGAAGAGAGCTGAAACCTTCATATACATGCAGAAGATGTGATACTTAGTCAGAATACTCACATAAAAGAGTTTCCCTGGTTTGGTAAAAATGGGAAGACCACAGACAAAAACCCCTGGGAAATCCCAGCAGGAACATTTCCTCTATCAATGATTCTTTCAAGAGAGTTATCAGACCTTCAAATATCTTTGAGGATGTCAGTATGAGTACAGTCTTAGTCACCACATGAGTTTTGTAGGATTTATATATGCATGGGTTACTGTAAATTTACCTATTATAGTGAACTTGTGGTACAAATAAGACTTTGTACTTGTGACACTGTCTGTGGTCACTATCCTTGGTCATCATGTGTTCCTGAAGTCTCCATATTTGAGAAAAGAACCAGAGGTGATTTTTTCTTTGTTGAGTTTAAAACTATAACAACACAAGTAACAGAATCCATGGTAGATTAATACAAAATCACTAAATTCAATTTAAATAAAAAAAGCCTGCACAATAGATATCTTACCCATAGGTTAGTATTACAATTAAGTTTCCTTTTGTGGACCATTATGCATCAGTGTCAACACTGCCTGCAGTTATGCCCAGATTACTCTCCAAAAACAAAAACAAAAACAAACAAAAAACCACCATGGAAAATGAGTTTATCTAATATTACATGTGTAAATATTGACATTTTTCTTTGAGACACTCCCATACACATAGAGACACATCACATATTGCAGTGGTAGGTATACTACCATAACTTTTTGCCTCTTTTGCAACAAACACTAACAGGACTCTTATATTTCAAGGCTCAGCAAGCAATGGCTATAAGGTTTTCCAATGTGCCTCCCAGAATTATAACAAGAACCACCTGAAATAAAACAGTTGCTGCAAAATAGCATGAGGACCAACAATCAAAAGGGAAAAATACAAAACAGAGTGTACAGAAGTCTTGGAGAAAAGATCTGTAAACAATGTGAACATTTTGTAAGTTCAGCTTCATGTTGATTTTGCAGAAAATGGGTAAAGCCAAAATTGTTGATTCAGTTATGAGTGGATTCTCCAGTTGTTAGTTGGTTAACACAAAAGTGCATGCCACGGCAGTGGAAGAGGAGAGGAATACAGATCTAGATGAAAGATCAAACAGAGCTTCATGTTTGCTTGGGCTGAAGTTTACTTTCATGATCTGCTGTGCAGAGACTCAGAATAGGCGGATCACTTTTTAAAAAATGAGCTGCTCATAGACTGGACCATCAACATATGTGATATGTCTGAACTATTACTGTCTGAAATTAGACTGCAAGTTCCTCCTTCTAACTTTAGTTGTTTGCACTAAAATGATCATTACCGGTTGATCAGTCAGAGATAAGAGTTATATCCAATATAATGGAAGATCAGACAGATAAAGGACAGGACAGACAAAACTAGCATCTAGATAGTATGATTAGAAATATAGACATAGATCAAACAAGTATAGTCTGGTCACAGTGGGAAACCTACAGAAAAGGTAAGAACATAGATATGCTCACTTGTCTCTTCTCCTATGGACTTACTGCTGATGCTTTAGCCACAGAAGAGCATCAGCTACACCATCATCCATTATGGAATATTTCCAGAACCCCAAACCCACTTCAGATGCCTTACTTTATTACTAGACCATCAGATCCCCCACATCCAACAGAGTCTGACGAGAGTCATGTATGCATGCTCACTCCTATATACAATTTGTGGTTACCGGGGTCTTAGATTAGATTGTGGTTTTTAGCACAAGGATATTTATTTGCAGATATTTGCTTGGTTACTCTCATCTTTCTTTAAGGTCAATGCTGAAGACTGCCCTTTATGCAGATTTTGCCAAGGCCACTGAAATGGAAGTAGCAGCAGGTAGGTGTGTGCAATGAGAGGGAGAGGATGGGAAAGAGGGAAAGAGCAAGCACATTTAGTCCATTACCCTAGAGCCTCTCACTGATTTCTCCTAAAGAGACCCTAAAACATAGCAGGAAACAAGAGCCACACTTAAAGAATGGAAAAATAAATATACAAAAAAAAATGCCATTTAAACGGTGCTTTATCAGGAAATGCAAGATGAATTTGTTCTTTAACTGAATTTCTTTCCAGTCATGGTAACTTGCCCTCCTTCATCCAGTCACTAGCACCTATCCTATGAAATAGCTTTAAAAGTTTCTTATAGACATTATTTCCTCTGCAGTGAAGTGGCAGATAAAACACTCACATGGTCTGCCTCATCTTGGTCAAACTCAGTCTCCAAATGAAATCACTGCAAGGGAGGGAAAGAAGTGGACAGATAAATTATCCTCTTATGATTTTATAGGGAAACTACGGGCATGACTGTGGGTTTTGAAATGCAAGTATTTAGCACATTTTAGCACGAGGAATGATTTTTGAGTCTTCTTGGCCTTGTTTAAAGTAGTATGGTGAAGTTCATTCCATCATATATACACCTTGTGAGGCCATTCCATGATATCATTTATAAGTAATATATTGATTGCTGGTATTGGCTTTGTCACTAGTATTTTCTTTCATTCTCTCACTATGGGGCTAAGAAAAAAAAAACAGACTGGAGCACTTCAACTATACAGTCCAAAGTTAGTGGAGATGGTGGGGACTTTACAGATGCTATCAGAGGTCTGAAACATTACGCCTCATTAGAGGCTATTCCCAGAAACTGAGAATTTCTGTAAAAGAAGATGTCAAAATTAATCTGTTATGATTAAGGAACAAGATAAACTAAAGCTAGACTTATCTAGTCCTAAAGAATTACTGAATAGATTGGTACAAGATAATGTCAGATTGTATCACACAGGTTGGAGACTATGGAAAATAAGTGGAGGATCTCTAACCTAAGAGTAACAGGCTTGGAAAAGAGTGCCAAGATAATTAACCTCTTTACCAATATGTCAGAATTATTTGAGGAATTGCTGGGTGAAACACTTTCTTTGAAATTATGCAAAAATGCCTTTCTTTTATCTTCTCAAGAAAGGATGAATTTTTTTCCCCCACAGTTCTTTGGTATATCTCTAGGTCCCTAAAAATCACCTGAAAGCCTTTTCTTGAGAAATTTCGTGACTTATTTGAGAACTTACATGGATTAAGACAGTATGGATAAGATGACACACTTTTGGGTGGCTTGGAACATTTGGATTTATATTTGAATGGAATTTTCTGAGGTTTAACCATCAAAAATGGTCATGTTCTTTGAAAGACTTTTTGGATGACAGGGTATTTTCCAAAGAAATCACCAATTTTATACCATAGCAGATCATGAAATAAGCTTATCATTTAATGGACACTGTTTTTTTCTTGATTGATCCATATTTAAAATGTTCTTTGTTGAAGGCAGCAGCTCACTTGAGACTGACATGACTTAAGTCATTTCCTTTATAGTGAAATTAAGACTATGCCACATGACTCTGTTCCTTGATGCCACACTGTGGACAATTATTTCAGCGAAAAATAATGCCAGGGTTATGAAGACAGATGCTTTTCAAAGTAACAGGAACAGTCAGATATCTGCTAAAGGATGAAAGATGATCACCTTAGGTGACAAGGTTTAAACAATTGTAATATCCGGCACAGTCCCAGTAAATAAATATTTATTTCAACGGGGGGAAGGTGGGGGAATAAAGGTGTTAACACAATCTATTAACAGAAGCAGTACCAAAAAAGACTTACCCTCTGGTTTAATGAGATAGTTTCTGTGTCTAAGTACACAAGAGTGATAGCTGCATGGCTATTTGGCACTGGAAGATACAATAAGGTCCATGAGAATAATATAGTTCAAATTAGGTGTCTCAGCCTAATTAAATATCTGGCACAACTCTCAGAGGCAATGAAGCTCTGGTTAATATATGTCTTGAATGAGGAGACACAGAGAACAGCAAACTGAAAGCTCAGGGCTTGTCAGGATGCTTAACAGATCTCTGTCTTATATTGGTGTCCAAACTACAGAGTCTCAAAGCACTTGTTATTGATACTCCTATACTAGGAAGGTACTGTCCCACACTGGAGGGCTAAGGGTCATTTGGATGCACAGATGTATGCCTTACCTACACCTAATCCTACCTCCTTCTCTGATACACTATAGCCAAACAGACTAGAAAATTTTCTCTTCCATGGGTGAACTGAATGTGTTTTGCACTCAAAGAAAACAAAAAGCAGGCATTCTCTTGTGCTGTTTTAGACCCCCCCCCCCAGTTACTATTAACAAACATTCCTTAAACTCCCAGAATAAACATTGAATATGACATGGCAAAATCTGGGAGAGAAAAAAAAAAGGCAGACTAATTTTGGCATAATATCCACTCCTTTCCACAGACAGTCTCAGGGATAAAGGAACGGCTTTATATAATTGTTAAATACTGGAAAAAAGCTTGCAAACCACAGGATGAAGCTGCATGAGTTGCTCCATACTAAATGCATGAGGCATTTAGAGGAACCATAGACATACAAGCGAAGATGGTAGAAGGAAAAACAGAAATGACAAAATCAAAACAGCTGTTGGTGGAATGTACGCTGAGAAGGCAACACAAAATGGCTAATACTCCTGTTATTTCAGGGAAATTGAGTTCAAACTCAGGAATACAGGTATCTCAGCTTTGGGGGTAATCTGAACATCTCCCTTGGTCACCTCTAAAGTAGATCACGCAGCATGATCTCCTATAGAATATTACAAAGGACTCTGTCTTGAGAGAGACAAAATTAATTTTATTCTGTTGTGCTTGACTCACAAAGCTCTCTGTGCTGTACAAATCATTGTTAGATTTCTTCACTAAAAAATTACACTACTTTTATTGGGCAAAACAAGAACAGCAAGAGACAACTCCTGTCTCTAGAATTCTTTCATCTGCTTATCCAGCTGTATTACCTACTTTCTCTGAATGTGGACTGGGGGAAAGTTCAACAGCAGACTGACATAATAAGGAGGACACAAAATATAGATAAAAAGAATACATGTCCAAATGTCTGATGAGGTGATATTAGCATATAAATGCAACTTAAGTACAACAGCAGCCTTTGAATTAAACCACAAAGAACACTGTCTATTTGATTAGTTGTTTATGTTTCCTTTTGAGGGGACACATCACAGCCATGGACTGATGCTTTAATAAGGAACCCAAAAACCTTTAGTGGAGATAAAAAGGACGAGCAGTTAAATGTAATAATTTATGGATACTGATTGTGCACGACTTTGACAAGAATCATTAATTGTCACAACATAACTACTTTCTGAAGTCACATTGTTAATTTAGTCCTGGCTCCCGCAAGATCTGGAAGGATCATTAAAGGATGCTTGAGGCTAAGCAGTGATGACAGGAGTATTTTAATATTCGTGGTACTTTTACAAAGACAGCATGTCATACATCGGTTGTATGTACTGCATGTAAGCCCTCAAAAGGAAAAATATTTTCATCGGTACTATCCTTTTGTAACCCATCTGCTTTCCAAGAAAGCAAAATATTAGGGGTGCTATGCTCTTCTGCAGGCCGTAAGCATGGCATGAGTCCAAAGAAACCCAGAGATATTTCATATTTCCTTCCTTTGAAGTATAGATACTCTTGGACTATTCTTGTGATTTTGCTGGCTGAACTGCTATCAAAGCTGATTTGCAGCAACAAAGAAAAACAATGAAAAGTTACTACTACGCTTCCCCCACCCCCAGCTCCCGAAGTCCTTGCTTTAGGAAGAGACAACTGACAATTTCATTCACTCCTCTGAAGAAACTTGAGACAGCCAAAGAACAGTATCAACTGAACAATTATACTGGAAACAATAATTCTTTCCTTTTCCATACTTTCTACATCTTTGTGTTAATTTTAGATGAGTTTAACCAATGCATATAATAGAAATACAGTGAAATTATCACAGTACACACACACCAGTGCAGGTAAGCATTCAATTACAGAGCAAGATCTTGTAGTCTTTAATGAAGTCCATGGCAGTTTTGCCTCAGTAAGTACCAACAAACAGCAAGGATTCTTTGGTGGCATTTATACTTAACCCTGCAATAAAGTCCATGTAGAGCCATCCTATCTCAAGGAGAGCTTTGAAGTGCTGCATTCCTGCTACTGCCCCTTACTTGTGAGTGCAAAATACTCTGCTGTGCTGTGGGAGGAAGGTAGTTTTTTACTCTCTTGAAGTACTACAAATGCAATCCAGGAAGTTTTTAGAGTGTGTTGGGGACAACTTTCTAGTACAAATGCTGGAGGAACCAACTAGGGGCCTTGCACCTCTCGACCTGCTGCTCACAAACAGGGAAGAATTGATCAGGGAGGTAGAGGTAAATGGCAAGCTAGGCAGTAGTGACCATGACATGGTTGAGTTCAGGATGCTCATTAAAGGAAGGAAGGAAAGAAGCAAAACAAAAACCCTGGACTTCAAAAGAGCAGATTTTGGCTCCCTCAGGGAACTGATGGGCAGGACACCCTTGGGAAGCTAATCTGAAGGGGAAAGGAGTCCAAGAAAGCTGGTTATATTTTAAAGAAACCCTGCTAAGGGCACAGGAAGTTGCCATTCCAGTTAGGAGAAAGAACAAACATGTGAGGCAGCCAGAATGGCTTAGCAGAGAACTCTGCTCTGAGCTTAAACATAAAAAGGAAGCTTACAGGAAGTGGAAGCTTGGTCAGATGACCAAGGAGGCATATAAAGATATTGCTAGGGACTGCAGGGATAAAATCAGAAAGGCCAAAGGACAAATGGAGCTGTGGCTGGCGAGGGATGTAAAGGATAACAAGAAGGGGTTCTACAAGTATGTTAATAACAAGAAGAGGATCAGGGATGGTGTAGGTCCCTTGCTGAATGGGGCAGGCATTCTCGTGACAGAGGATGAAGAAAAAGCTGAAGTGCTCAATGCTTTTTTTGCTTCAGTTTTCACAGCCAGGGTCAGCTCCCAGCCCACTACCATGGGTATGGCAGATGGGAGAGAAGAAGAGAGGCCCTTGGTGACGGAAGGTCAGGTTAGGGACTGCTTAAAGAAGCTGGATGTGCACAAGTCCATGGGGCCGGACGAACTGCATCCAAGGGTGCTGAGGGAATTGGCTGATGAGATAGCAGCACCGCTGGAGGTTATTTTTCAAAACTCATTGAGAACAGGGGAGGTGCCAGAGGATTGGAAAAAAGCAAATGTAGTGCCTATTTTCAAGAAAGGGAAAAAGGAGGATCCGGGGAATTATAGACCAGTCAGCCTCACCTCAATCCCTGGCAAAATTATGGAGCAGATTCTTAAAGAATCCATCCTCAAACACTTAGAAGAAAATAAAGTGATCAGGAACAGTCAGCATGGATTTACCAAGGGTAAATCATGTCTGACCAATCTCATTTCCTTCTATGATCAGATGACTGGTTTTCTGGATGCAGGAAGAACCGTTGATGTGATATACCTTTGATTTTAGTATGGCTTTTGATACAGTTTCCCACAGCATTCTCATTGGCAAATTAAGGAAGTACGGGTTGGATAGGTGGACTATAAGGTGGATAGAAAACTGGCTAGATCAACGGTTTCAGTGTGTAGGAATCAATGGTTCCACGTCTAGCTGGCAACCAGTCACAAGTGGTGTGCCCCAGGGGTCGGTCCTGGGGCTGGTTCTGTTCAACATTTTCATCAATGATCTGGATGATGGAATAGACTGCACTCTCAGTAAGTTTGCGGATGACACCAAGATGGGGGGGAACAGTAGACACGTTGGAGGGCAAGGACAGGAGTCCGGGGGACCTAGATAAATTGGAACAATGGGCCAATAAAAATCTTATGAAGTTCAATAAGGACAAGTGGAAAATCCTGCATGTGGGACGGAAAAACCCCATGCGCTGCTACAGGCTGGGAAACATTCAGTTAAGTAGCAGCAGTGTAGAAAAGGACCTGGGGGTCATGGTGGATGGAAAGCTAGATAAGAGTCAGCAGTGTGCTCTTGCTGCCAAAAAGGCCAATGGCATACTGGGCTGCATCAAAAGAAGTGTTACCAGCAGATCAAGGGATGTGATCCTTCCCCTCTATTCTGCACTGGTGAGGCCACATCTAGAATACTGTGTTCAGTTTTGGGCTCCCCACTACAAAAAGGACAGGGACATGCTAGAGAGAGTTCAGAGGAGGGCAACCAAAATGATTAAAGGGCTGGAGCACAAGCCCTATGAGGATAGACTGAAAGCATTAGGCTTATTTAGTCTGCAGAAGAGAAGATTGAGGGGGGATTTGACAGCAACCTTCAACTACTTGAAGGGATGCTCTAAGGAAGATGGAGCTTGACTGTTCTCGGTGGTAACAGAGGACAGAACAAGGATCAATGGTCTCAAGTTGCAGTTAGGGAGGTCGAGGCTGGATGTTAGAAAAAACTTTTTTACTAGGCGAGTGGTGAAGCATTGGAATGAGCTGCCAAGGGAGGTGGTGGAGTCTCCATCTTTGAAGGTGTTTAAGGCCCGGCTGGACAGAACCATGACTGGGATGGTTTAGTGGGAGTGGTCCTGCCTCTGGCAGGGGGTTGGACTAGATGACCTATGAGGTCCCTTCCAACCCTAGGATTCTATGATTCTATGAACTGACCATAACATGGGCTGTATAAGGATGCAGGAAAGGCACCTGGAGCCCTTTTCTTCTGTGCACCTTCCTAATTGCCAAACACAATCTAGGCCTGAATTAGAATTTTAGGATTTGGCCAATAAATATTAACCTATATGGAAAGAATGAAATTTAGGCCCAAGTTACATAAATGGACATTGTGCTATTAATTTTATTGAGGCTAGGATTTACTCAGAACATGGTAACATACCAATCAATCATAACTGATCTTTTCTGCAGAGTTAATACAAACAGTTCAATACAATAAAATAAAACAACTTGTCTAATAAGTCAATAAAAGCCTCATCACTCTTCATTCTAACCTCAATTTTTAGTAAATGTGTATGAACACAGTAGAGTCACCTCTCCAATGTTTTTAGGCTTAATTTTAACACCCCCATAATTAAGATAGGCCAGGGATCTAATCTAAAATATTTCAGATTTACCCTGGCATAACAGAGCTCAGAATCTGATCTGCATGCTTCTAAAGGCTGTAGGATAATTATCAAAGTGATGAGTAGAAAAAAAGCTTCATATTTCAGGAAGCTTCAAAACTGAAAAGAATCCATTTTTCATAAACAGGGAAACAAGTCCTAAAACAGTTTAGCACTGCAACTATTTCTACAATTTCCCTTGAGGCTGTCCAACTAATTTTTGGTTACAGTATTTCTGGAGCATATAGTACCCTGCTTTGTTTACAGCTCATTCTATATTACTCCACACATTATCACTGTTGGCATTGCATTAATTAAATGAACACAGAGACAGATTGTTCTATCTTTAGACAGCATAGTGAATAACAAACCTTACAAGAACAGATTCCTCTCACTCACACATTCTAAACACCAAATCATACACAAGATCAAGAAGCGGAAGGAAAATCTTGTATTGCATTAAAGTGAACTCTCTCTGAACAACACTAATAAATTCTAGAACAGAAATCATGTTCTGCCTCCCTTGTTTTGAGAAACTGCTTCCACAACTTAGGCTAGTGAGGGAAATGTATATGTGGGACAAAACCAAAACTAAATAGATTTAGTCTTTGGTGAAACTATCCTATTAAAATGCATAAAGCTTGTAGAAAACTTATCCTATCTGACCTTTGTTCTTCTTTTCCAATTGCTGTCCCTTCCCACCAGTATGCACTTATCACTGCTGTCTGAGAAACGAGATATTTCTTTATCTTTTTTAGACTCTTAGCCCTGCATTTAATGTCATAAGATTAGTAATGTACCAGACTGTACCAGATCTGATGTACTAGTGGAAAGCATTTATCGTCAGCCAAAAATGAACTCCTTTCAAGCCTACTTTCTTAGGCCTCTTTGCACTAGTCAATCTAAACACCATTGTTAATTTTTCTCTTTGGCTGAAAAACATCATGCATCTCCTTAGTTCTCTTCACTGGTTTCTCTCCTACATCAAGTTCAAGCATCTCATATTCATCTCAAGGCTCTGCATAATTATGTTGCTGCTCACAACTATGCTCTCTTTCCTTGTTTGACACCTCCTCACATTCCTTCATATTTTCATCGCACTCTTTGTTTCCTTCTCCTTTGTGACATGCTGTCTGCTATCCATCAAAAGCTTTCACTGAACTCTCTAAATATTTTCTTGTGTTTGAGTAGTCACCCCAAGTATCAGACTTGTTGGAGTTGCACTGGAAGCTCTGTTGTGTGATGATCTTCTGCAATCAAGGTGTGAAATTAATGATTAGTAAAAGATGTGTTGCTCATGTCCATTCCACATGAGGTGAGTGTGCTGTATGCACTGTTGCTGGAAATGTTCCACAATGGTATCCATCAGACCAGACCTAAAACCCTCTACAGCTGTGCACTTATGCACCAGTAATAGGTGCAGTACAAGAGGCACTGCGGACCTTGCATGCCCTCATTTCCTTCTGCCAGCCAACTCTGACTGAAGGGCTGGCGGTTGGGTCATGTGGAATGAACATGAGCAACAACACATCTTGAAGAACAGCAGTTATAAATTATTAGTAATGATTTTTTTCTTCTTAGAGTAGTTGCTCATGTCCATTCCACGTTAGGTGTTTCACAAGCAATACCACAGCAGGGGGACTTGGAGTTCATGTACATGCTAACTGCAACACTGCTCTTCCAAACATAGTGTTGTCTTGAGCTTGTGGGAGGAGGGGTGGTGGCAGATGCAGTCTTAGTGTTTTGGGGGTCCTGGGCAAAAGTCAAGGATGGGGCTTTTGGAAATAGAAAATATCAGAAGTATAACTCTTACCTGCTCAAGTCTTGAGGAACTTCTCCACAGCCCCCATCTGAAGGAGGGTCTGCATCTCCTGGGCAGGAAGTTGGTTTTGAGAAGAGTACCTGAAGAGGGATGGCGATGAGGGATTGGGGTGGGGAGGAATGATAACTGAAGTGTATAGTCAACAGTAACTGTATTTAGCACCCAGCAGATCAGATATTATGCTGCACTGAAGTGGGACAGTTGGTCCAAAAATAAAAGGGAAGAAGGATCTGGGGCGAGAACTGGCACAGCACTCTTACGTGCACCTTTAAAAGACTTGTTTGGGCTCATTTAAATACTTACATGACCCTGGCTGTGAGGCAAAGGAAAATAGTGGGGTTGACATCACTGGTAACCTCTTCCTTTTCTTTTATAGGGTTACTGTCTCGGAGCAGAGGTGTGAAGTATGGTGGTTGCTGGGCCCTGAAATGTCCCCTCAAAGCAGATGGAGCATAGAACCCCAGGGACCTGAGGATGGCACTTGACTACCTCAGACTCTCCTGTCTTTTATCTGTCTGCTCCAGAAATAATGAGGAGCCTTCAAAAGGTAGGTCCTGGACTGAACCTTGTGAGGCAGTCCCAAAACCGAAAGTATTGCCTCATGGAGACAGCAGAGATCATTGCCCAGGCCACCATGTTGGTGGCATCCAGTGCAACCTAGAGTGATGTCCTGGCAGCATTCTTAACCTCATCTAAAGAGGGCAGTGAATTTCTGCCCTAAATCCTGAGGCAGAGAGTCTTTGAACTTGGGCAAGGAGTCCAACAGATTGTAGTCATATCTCCCCAGTAAAGCTTGCTGGTTTCAGATACACAGCTGTAGAATGCCTGTTGAATAAATTTTCCTCTCAAATAGGTCCAGCTTCCTAACAACTTTTTGTGTTTGGCTAATGGCCCTCTGGGCCCTTCATTTGCCACCAACACAGTGAGGGACCCTGGAGAGGGATAGGAGAATAAGGATTCATACCTACTGGCTGGCACATAATATTTCTTTTCTGCCCTTTTTGAGGTGGGAAAGGGGAGCAGAAAAGGAGTTTGCCATAAGGACTTTATTGGCCTTCCCTTCATTAATGGGTAAGGCCACTTTAGAAGGAGCTACAGCAGCCTGCATGCCAAAAAGGTTGTGGGATGATTCCTTAAACTCCTCAATTGCTAGACCCAGATTAGCTGTTATCCTTCAGAAGGTCCTGATGAGCCCTGTGGAAGCTACTTATTTGGCCTAGGAGAGCCTTGTCTGGGGAGGAGATGGCTTATACTGAAGGAGGAGCGTCTTTGTCTTTCTCAATCCTTCTCGGCACCCATCAGAGCTATGTTAGGAACACTGGTACTGGAGTTGGGGTCTGGTGCAAAGGAGGAAGGAGCAATAGACTGTTTCTCTGAAGCTACCAAGTGAGACTGGTGGGAGGGAGAACCTGATACCAGGGGAACTTCCAAGGATTCCAGTTAATCCACTGTATAGGCCATTATCTACTTGGCCAGATGCTCGAGGGAGGATTCACACTGTGGTCTGACATTGCATAGGATGATACTCGTAGTGGCCTTTTGGCTGCATGCATGGCTACATCTCAAACTCAAATGAACAGTGCTACTAGTGACCATTGTGGACTGGTAGCCTTCTGTCCCTCCATACAGTGCCAAGGGTCTGGTGGACCAGAGATAGTTATGAATATAGTATCAGAGTTGGCTTCCCTTGGAAGAGTTTGGCAGGCCCAGAGCTCAAAAGCAGCTTGGGGCCTCATGCTCCCTCCTACTCACAGTATCTGGTCTCAGCATCTGTCCTGTTGGAGTCAGTGGAACTAGAAATCTCAAAAAGTCCCTTGTCACTGCAAAGGCCTGCGGGGTTGCCAGTACTCTCAATCTCCTGGTGCTGCAGTGGCTTCTGGGCATTGGCAGAAAGTCATGCACAGACTCAAAGCCCTACTTTGAACTGATGGAGATTCCAAAGGACTGGAGGTGGAGGTCACAACTCCACTAACTCCCCAAGGCTAGTTCTTTTGAACTAGTGAACACTCTCTGTTAGTGCACTGCTTTTGTGCTTCTTCCTCAACAAGGGAGAGGGGGAATGATGCTCGGAACTTCATAGTGCCAAAGCCTTCCAACCAAGGCTGAAGTAGTTGGTGCAAAATCGGAACAGCTTGGCTCTGATGCTAGTCTGAGAGCAGCTTCCATTAGGACAGACTTGAGTCTTCTCTCTCTGTCCTTTTTGAATGAAGTCCTGAAAAATATGGCACTTGTCTTGTATGTGAGTTTCCCCTCAACACTTCAGACAACTGAGTGTGGGTCACTCATGGGTATAAGCTTGCCACAGCAGATTCAAGGTCTCAGTTCTGTAGATTGGGTCACACCTGGCTCCGGGGAAGAAGAGAGCCCCCTTCTCCCGAACCGAAGATTGGGAAAGGGTTCTCTCATTGTTTGTACTAACACCATTCTACAATATCTATATACACACTAAAAACTATACTTAAAACAAAATATGAAATAGAGGAGAAAAAAAAAAACTTAGAAGCCCATCCTGAGGCAAGAGCAGTTGTTCCAGAGACTGTCACAGATGATAAGAAGGAACTGAGAGGGTGTGGGGCCAAGGGCATCTCTTATACTGGCACGTAAGTGCACAGCTCCAGAGAGCTCTAGAGCCAGCCCAAAAGATGACATAGAGGGAAAAATCTCTGGCAATGGTGCACATGGGATGCATACACATAAGATGGAATGGACATGAGCAAACATTTAAAGAAGACCCACCACCATTTTAACACAGTTTTTATCTTACTTTAATAATAGATCTGGTTCCAATAAAAACCTAATCTTGAAACCTGTTTTTGCCTATCATGGGTACTTTGGATGCTTAGGTATGGAATTTATGCCCATGAAAGTAATCTTACCTATTGAATATTTGTCAGCCTTTCCCCTCTTCTTATTTCGTCAATGAGGATACAAGATAGGAACAGTTACAAAGAAACTTTAATGAGGGGCCCGTGGGTAAATTGACTAGAAATATATTTTAAAAACTTTGGAGTAGAGATCTTCTTTTTTTCTTGTTTATACAGCACGTAGCACAATGATATTCTGGTCCTTGATCAAAGCTCTTTACTGCTATATAAATAATTGATATTAATAATAAAAAGCTGGTATCTTATGTTCAAACTTCAAAGCAGACCTTCTAGCAGATGTGGGTCCAGGAAGTAAGCCAGTTTTCTTAGGCTGACTGTGTATCCTGTGAACTGTATGTAGTAGAAGGATCTCTCTCTGTGTCCACCATAAATGTTAAAATTTGTCATGTTTACTCACAATTGTAAGTATCACTAAACTTGCCATCACAGTTGTATGTAGTACTGATCTTCCATTTTAACAGTGCTGAGCACAGTTGTATGTGTACCTCCGTGCAAGGAAACTACTGTAAAGGGACTGGCATTTACTGGAGCAGACTGTGCTTTACTATACTTGAATTATTGATCTATTACGAGCAAATCACTGACAACTATGAATCCTTAAACCCTTAAAAAATCCATAAGGTTAAAGCACTCTTCACTGAAATCACTGATAAAAGAATTGAACTCATCAATAGTAATGCTACCTGGTAAAATAAAAAAAGGCAAATTATTCAAATGGCTGCTTAAAGTGAAAATGGCCCTTTTTTGTATATTAGTTCTGCCACTATTGTTGAAGCTATTAATAAGTTTATCTTCTGAAATGCATGCATCATCAAAATAAGTAAAAACTGAAAATAGGATTTCCTGTTCTTTCATTTTTAACTTGTTGGAAAAGACATTTACTAACACCATAAAAATGCAGAACTCTTTGAAAACTGTTGTGAAGCCATCTCATTACCTGCACCACCATCTGCTAAGTGAGCATGGCAAGGTGGTCATTAACACAAGAAAGAGTTTGCTTAGGCTATGTCTACACTGCAGTTTGCTGGTGTAAACCCAGCCATCCTCCTGTCAGTGGAGTGTGTCCTCACTAGGGCCACCTTTACCAGGGTTCCAGGCTCTGTGCCTGGGGCTTCCCCGGGGTCCCCAGAAGCAGGTGACTGCAGCCACCTGGTCCTTCCTAGGTCCAGGTGGTAGTGGCAGCAGCTGCCTAGGGAGGCAGGGGGCTGGGGCAGGACAGCTCCAGGTGGCTGCCTCCTCCTGGGACGCTGGGAAACCTGTGGATCCCCAGCCACACTTGTTAGGGCTCCACCATTCAGGGACCAGCATGCCTGAAGTTGCTAGGGAATAGCAAGCCCCAGAAGCTTCAGGTGCACTGCCACTGGGACAGAGGAGCCCTGTCCCCGACTTGCAGCCAGAGATGGAGGAACAGTGAAAATGACTCGTAAAGGGGAGAGACAACAGGGCTCTAGCTGCCAGGGCTCCTCCATCCCTGGCAGCAGGAGGAAGGGGAGGACTGAAGCTGCTAGAACAGCTCTCACCCCAGTGGCAGCATGGCTTTAGCCAGGGAATCGCCTGGTCCCGGGCAGCAGTGGGATGGGCAACTGAGTCAAGGAGCCTGCCCCCATCCTCCTGCCTGGGACAAGCAACCCCGGCAGCTGGAGCCCTGCTGTCACACCCCTTTAGTAGTCATTTTCACTGCTCTGTTGCAGCAGTGAATTGACAAATATGACAGTTCCTCACTGCTCTAAGGAGGCAGGGTGTCCACACTGACACTCTGCCACTTTAACTTTGCTGACAAAAGCCCTGTGCCACCTGTCTAGGTGATTTTATTTTGTCAGCAGAACAGGGCAGTTTTGTTGGCAAAAAGGGAAGCCTAGTGTGTACACTTAGGCCTGTTTTGTTAACAAAAGCTGACTTTTGTCAATACAACTTCATAGTGCAGGCAGGGCTTGAGAGTTAGTAAGTCATCAGATAAAGGAGTAGCCAGCATCTCATGCAAATCTTTGCAAAGCTTTCTATTGAGAAACAGTTCTGCTGATTTAAAAGATATGTCTGTGGGGGAGGGGGTATCCTTTTATACTTGTTAGTAAGGAGGAACATGTTCCCTACTTGCGTGCTTAGCCTCACAAGGCCTTGTTCCCCATGTGTCAGTAGGAGACAGAGAATGCTTCACTTGCTGCTTTATTTGTGGTGAAAGAGAGCAGGCCACTTTCATTCCCAGAAAATCCACTGAATTTGGGGCAGAGCCGTACTTGGCAGCTCCCATTTCCTCTGAAGGCTAAAAGATGATGATAACAATCACTCTGAACCTAAGGAAGGAGGACATCCTGTTCAGTGGGGGGAGGAAAGCTACTATTACTCACTCTCTCCAAAAGAAAAAAAATATGACTCTAGTGTGACTGATTGGAATGTGGGGATTCCATCCTCTGAGTTTCCTGAACACAAACTTTGAAATTAACCTACAAGAACTAATCACTTTCAATTTCTCACAAATCAGTTCAGTGGTTCACCTTCTGAACACTGGAATCAGACAAACCCACTACGGTTCACAGATCCCCGATTTCTACAAAAGCATGATCTTGGTTGCTTAGAAACACCATGTCATGCACAGGCACATACACTCTCTCTCTTATCTAAAGAATTACCATTATATTTCTTTTATGACATTATATTACATTTATTTATTGTGTTTCATGATAGATGTTAAACAAACACATCACAAAAAGATTATCTGTAGCCTGAAGAGTTTACCATCTAAGTAAAACTCAAGAGGCAAAAGGTGAATATAAACAAAAGAAACAGAAGTCAACAAATGAGATCATGCAATTTGCTTAATCACTGTATTATTTATGTCTTCATCTGATCCTTTGGCTTATTCCATCCAGTCCCTCTGTATTTATGACACAACAGTAAATGCCACTGTAACAACTGTGATGTCACTAAGAGGATTTCAACTTCAAGAAAGAAATAATAGGTGAAAGTACATACATCTTTAAATAAATGGATCCTGTTTTTACACAAATGTTCCTTTTTTATTAAGATGGAGAAGAGGAAAACAAAGAGCATACATATGAGCAAACAAACAAAAACTGAGGAACTGATCACAGTATCACAGAAACATTGGGGTGGAAGTGATCTCCAGAGATCCAGTGATCACCCTGCACTGAGGCAGGATCACATAAACCTAGATCATCCCGAACAGATATTTATCTAAGCTGTTCTTAAACTCCTCCACTGATGGGGATTTCACAACCTATCCTGGTAACCTATTCCAATACTTATTACCCTCATAGTTAGAAAATTTTTCATATACTTTAACCTAAATTTCCCTTGCTGCAGGATCAGCCCTTTACTTGCAATTCTATTTTCAGTGAATCACCACTCTTTTCATAAAAAAGCTTTCACAAATCTGAAGACATAACAGGCTGTCCCTCAGTCATCTTTTCTGATGACTAAATGTGCCTGGTTTTTCAATCCTTCCCCACAGGCCAAGTTTTTTAACCTCTTATCAATTTTGTTACTCTCTTCTGGACCCCCTCTCCAATCTGTCCACATCTTTCCTGAAGTGTGGCACCAGAACTGAACACAGTACTCCAGCTAAGGCCTTACCATTGTCAGGAAGAGCAGGATACATACCTCTCATATCTTACATATGACACTTCTGTTAATATACACCAGAATGATGTTTGCTTTTTCTGCAGATGTACCACACTGTTGACTCACATTCAATTTGTGATCCACTATAACCCCATAGATCTTTTTCTGCAGTTCTATTCCCTGCCCAGTTATTCCACTTTTTGTTTTTCTTCCCAAATGTAGCACTTTGACTGACTTTCATCTTACTGATTTTAGACCATTTCTCCAAATTATCAAGGTCATTTTGATATCTAATTCTGTTCTGCAAAGTTCTGCAAGCTTCACACATCTTGGTGTTATCTACAAATTGTGTAAATGTATCCTCCACTTTCTCAATTACCTTGTTAAAAAAAATAATGAACAATGTGAGACCCAAGACAACACCCCACAGGACATCTCTGGATATACACACTGGGTTTGACAGAGTCATTGATAACTGCTCTTGGAGTATAGTTTTTGAAACAATAATACACTCAGTTTACAGTAATTTAGTTTAGACCACCTTTCCCTAGTTTGCTTATGAGAATATCATGCAGGACTGTATCAAATGCCATACTTAAATCAAAGTATATCATCACATCTACAGTTTCCACACAGCTACTTGGTCAGTAATATGTCAAATAAGGAAATTAGGCTGGTTTGACATAATTTCTTCTTGACAAATCAATGCTAACCCTTATTTATCAACCATTTATCTTCTAGGTGCTTACAAACTGATTGTTTAATAACTTCTGCCAGTAACTTACTATATTTAAATTTTGTCAGTATCTTTGCTAGACACCACAATTTTTGTTTCATCTTTATTTAAAGTCTGATCAACAACCATTCTTCAACAGGTCAGGCACCAAATGATATCAACAATCTTCAGAGGTTGTATCAATGTATCTGTTTTCGGACATTTGCAAACAGGGGAAATACTTTACTAAAGTATATTGATAGTACACATCTTTAAAAAGGGGGAACAAAGAGATTCTGAGTATTAAGGATCTGTCAAGCCTAACTTTGATACCTGGAAAGATAATGGAGCAAATTATTAAACAATTGTTCTGTAATGACCTAAAGAATAGTAGGATTATAAGGAACTGCCAGCATGGATTTATCCAGAAAATATCATTTCCTATTTTCTTCCTTGACAGGGATCCTGGCCTTGAGGATAGAGGTGAAGCAACAGATGTGCTTGATGTTAGGAAGGCCTTTGACACAGTCCCACAAGGGATTCTCATAAGCAAACTAAACAAATACACTCTAGATAAAATTACTATAAGCTGGATGCAAAGTTGGTTGAAAAACCCACTCAGAGTGTACATACTAATGGTCTGCTGTCAAACTAGGAGGGCACAACTAGTGTGCTCCCTCAGTAGTTAGTCCAGAATCTGGTACCATTCAATATTTTCATTAATAACTTGGACAATGAAGTAGAACATATGCTTGCAAAATTTGCAGATGACACCAAGTTGGAAGGGGTTGCAAACGCTTTGGGGACATGATTAGAATTCAAAATAACCTTGGCAAATTGTAGAATTGTTCTGAATTCAAGAAGTTGAAGTTCAGTAAAGACAAATGCACTTAGGAATCAATAATGCACAAAATAGTAACTAACAGGCAAGGTGGTAGTTCTGCTAGAAAGGACTTTATGATTATAGTGCATCATAAACTGAATATGAGTCAGCAGTGTGGTGCAGCTGTGAAAAAGGTCAACGTCATTCTGGGATGTATGACCAGGAGAGTTGTATGGGTGCTGAAAGCAATAGTTCCACACTGTTCAGCACTGATGAGGCCTCAGCTAGAGTCCTGTGTCCAATTTTGAGCATCATGCTTTAGGAAAGATGTAGGCAAACTGGAGAGAGTTCAGAAGTGAGCAACAGAAATGATAAAAGGCTTAGAAAACATGACCTGTGGAGAAAGGTTTGTTTAAATTGACTATAGTTGTAGGGTCAGAGTTTCATCTCATTTGTGCTGCTTTTACACCAATATAACCCCTTAGACTTTGATGGAATTATTCCTGAATTACATGAAAGTAAGTGTGTGTGTGGAGGGGAACAAGGAGCCCTGTGGCACTTAAAGACTAGCAGATTTATTTATCGCATGAGCTTTCATGGGAGAAAATCCCACTTCATCGTGCAATAAATAAACCTGTTAGTCTTTAAGTGCCACAGTACTCCTTGCTTTTTTTGCTTTACTGGACTAATACAGCTGCCCATTTGAAACATGAAAGTAAGGGAGAGGATAAAAAGATCCTCAGCAAGCACCAGATTCATTATGCTATCTAATTCCCTGGCACTAAGGAAGGATCCACTTCCAATGGAGAGGAAACCATATTAACAATGTCTCCCCCCCACCCCCAGTGGAATATTCTGCCACGGAGAGGCAATAGGACAATGAGTAACTTTAAGTTTTTGGTAAGGGGTTCCACTGGAGCCCAGCTTGTGAAGGCTGCTAAAGAGATGTACTGAATTAGTGCATGCCTCATCTCCCTTGGTCACTCTCATCTTTGTAGTTCCGAGTTGCCTGGTTTTTGGACTGCTCTGGCTTCAGAGTTGTGGCAGCTTTGTGTATCTGTAACCTATTCTCCCTGGGAATTTACCGTGACCGGGGCTTTCTGAAGTTATGCCAGCATAAGCTACATCTGGCACAAGGGCTGTAATTAAGAGTCCTTTTAAACTGAGAGACAATAGCAATGTCACAGAACACACCCCAGCTTCTTCCAAATAAGAGTAATACAGTTCCATCCTTGGAATAAAGGTTGCAAACTCCAGTTTTCATGTTCATGTTGCATATAAAGCAAATCAAGGAATAGATAACTTACCAGCCTGTCAAGCATTTTAAGGAAAATAAAATGTCCCTCACCTGAAAAACATAAAAGGAAGCAAAAACTTAGTATTTATCCATTAAAATAATAGATCTTCGTATCTAACTGTTACACAGTATTTGAAATGCTTTTCTCATTTACTGGTGCTTTATAATGCATGAGTTATATATACAATATGTCTTTGCACATTACCAGTTCTGCTCACACCATGCAGTCTACCCAAGCCAAGAATAAAGAAAAGAAGTTTCACATCTCTAGACTCTGTGCCCTGACCATTTTCAAACTTGCTTCCCTTTCCATTCCATTTTCAACAGCCATGTGCCAACATTTCTTGCAGACAATTTCACCTTCAATTGTGCTGAGTATCTGCCCACTAATGACCATAATGAAACATGCTTTGTGTGAGAGCCTGTTCATTTATTTTCATTCCCGTGAGTGCCTTTGGAGACCAGTGTTGCAATCACGGCTACTTACTATTTAATTCTCAGCCAAATTTATGGCCAAATTGAAAAATGGATGCAGGCTGCCTGATACAGGATGCTTTTGTCTGAAGTGTCCTCATGGAATCATTATGCTTGTATTAATCTTTAATCCACAATTAAACAATCTGTTCTATGTAAAAGATAGCTGAAAACGTATCTCCTGAATGTTTACTATACAACATATTTCAGTGGGGATGTATATATGTGTGTCATGGAGGGACTGGGGGAAGAAAAAGTTTACAGTTAGGAGAGAATCCATCACTGACCCCTAGGTCAGCAAAAAGGTTATGTAGGAAACGAAAACACCACCATTATATTGAATGACTTCTGTGCTTTCCCAGTATTTAGGGATTTTTTTCCACTGAGTAGGAAACAAATGGTAAAATGGAGAGAGAAAAAAAAAGGGAGGAGGCTGGAAAGAAAATACAATGGATTAAGGAATATCAACTGATAAATCTGTCTTGGCAGAAAATGCAACCTGCTTTGAATCTGTTTCTTTCCAATTAAGAGCACTGCTTCCAGCTCCAGCAGATGCTTAATTGGAGACAGAAGCTGCCAGGCATGCACCAGTACCACAATCATTAACAGGTAGTTTTAAGCCATTAAGGTACTCCTGCTTGTCAATTTTCTTTTCATAGACCACTGTCATAAACAAAAGCAGCATCTTCACCATGGAGGAAAGAGTGCCTAGCTGGGAGAAGTGTGTGTGCCAAAAATACTGCTTCATTTTGGAAGACTGAAGTTATTGAATTAGCACCCAAGGTTTTTGATTCAGTGGGGACATAATGTGCCTTCCTGGCTGATATAACTGTAACATTACAGTGGTCCCAAATGTCTGTAACAATCAGCAAACAGAAGGACATCTTCTTCCAATTTCACTCAAATTGTATAATTAGATCTTGGGAAATGATAGGTCTGTTCATATGTGGTTTTATCTAACTGCACTAAGCTCCACCCAAACAAGGAACTGATACTTAAAAATCAGTTGAAACCATTCACCGTGCATGATGGATGCTATCTTAAGAACGCTACACCTGTGCAAAACATTCTGTAATGATGCAAGGTAGGGTCAATAATCTAGGTTTTTAATTATGATCCTGAAGGAACAAAACAATGATTGCATCTGCAATCCTTCATTACTACAAGATGTCCCTCTTTTGCCATTTTTAGCACCAGCAAGCTACATATTGTTTTAGGAAACAATTTCCATGGAATGCAGTGTAGTTTTAAGGTGGAGTCCCTACAAGATTTCACTACCATGCCACATAATGCTGCATATAATTCACTACCATATATTATTTACTACTTGCAAATCAGGTGATCTGACAAACACACTACCTGAAGACAAGGAAGCAAAAGACAGGTATTGATTGTAAATGCAGAAGCACTAGAAAACTGATTACATGTATGTTGTTAAGAAGTTAATAAATGATTTAACTCTGATATGCCATACTCTGTGTACACTCAGCTAGCAAAATGGCAATCCAATGCTATAGTCTTTCATTATTTTCAATAGGCTAATAAGACATACATAATTACATGGTCTTAGCTGTGAACTGTAGCTTGGACTCTTCCAATTACGCAAGTCCAAAGTGTAAAATGAATTCTGTAACTACTAACTGGATACAAAACCCACATATATTAGGGAGATTGGAAGTTCAGAGACCTCCAGCGTTCTCTACTGGAGTGATTCCTCAAATGGACTAATATAAACATGAAAGTTCAGTTACTAACTTTCACAATTATAAAGATGCTTCACATATTTTCACCTTCCCCTGTAGCATGGGGATGGGTCACTTGCTGTTAGATTCTGTGCACCTGCTCATTAAACCATGACTTCAAGAATTCAATGACTCAGTCACAGGTTGGGTGTCTAATGCAGGAGTGGGTAGAAAGTTCTGAGGCCTACATTGTGCAGGAGGTCAGACATCAATGGTTCTCAACCACTGTGTTGCAACACAAAAGTGTGTCATGGCACAGTGTCCGAGTGTGTTGTGTTAAATCAGCCTGCTGTCAACAGCCTGAAGAGGGCTGTAGCAGCAGGCTGATTTTATGCTGTTGGCTTTTTAGGAACTGAAGCTCTTAAGAGCTGAAGCTATTTCATGGCATTGTGGGCTGCCAGTCAAGCCTCTATGTGCCAAAAAGTCCCTTTTACATGGAGATTTCTTTGGTGGTGGGAGACAAACAGTGGTACAGTGTGCCAAGCACAGCTGGAAGCCCTCCCAGCTGTGTCACGATGGTTAAAGGATTGAGAACCCCTGGACTGGATGATCATATTTTCCATTCTGACTTTAAAATCTATGCAACTATACAGCTGTATCTTGTGACATCTCTTTTTTTAATATTAAGATAGATATCTAGATTGCTATACATAGAAGTAGAATGCTGACACTATACAGGCCAAATATGGTAACAGTCTGATACTCTATAGGCCAATTTCTAAACAGTGGCGTACCAATGGTAGCCAGCACCCACAGGCCAATGGCATATTTGCACCCCCCCCATAGATGGCAGGAGCCCCACCCCACAGCTTCCCCAGGGACAGGGGCTCTGTGTTTGCCAGTAGGGTGTGAGGCAGAGGAGGAGAGGGTGCAAACTCCCCTCCTTTGTATTACCCATAGTCAGTCCAGCCCAGTGCTTCCTCTGATTGGGGGGATGGCCTGCCCCTTGCCTTGGTGTTGGGGGAGCCAGCAGTGTCTGAAGCCATGCATTGGTGCAGGGAGATGTGTGGCCTGCCCTGGGGTGGCTGGGACCCTGGAGCCAGAGGCTGTGATACATGGTGCTCCCACCACTTCTCTTGGCTCCTGATCTGCTCCAGCAGGTCCTGGCCACTCCTGAGGTAGAGCCAAGGTGGCACGTGGTGCAGCTTCTGGTGGCAGCACTCCAGGGTGGGCTGCTGCATTGGGGTCCTTGCAGCTCACTGCAGTCCCTGGAGCAACAGCCTGACAGCTCTCCAGTCCCTGAAGCACCATTGCCAACCATGCCACACACCAGCTGGCTCCCTCCCAGGTAAATCAACCAACCCAAGGGCAGGGTGGGGCAGGAACACAGCTTTCTGCTCCAGGGCCCCCTCTGTGCCAAGCAGACCACCCCACAGCCATGGGCCCCACCTGCCCCCACACGCTACCCCACCTGCCACTGTGAGGGTAGCATTAATTGGACCTGGGCCAGCCTAGTACCCTCCGGCAGCCCAGTGCCTAAAATTCTGGCCCCCCACTGCTCCCCACTCAGTATGCCCCTACTTCTAATTTTTGCTACATGCTTTGGACCAATCCACATTAATACTGTCTGACCTGCTTGAGACAAAGGGGAAAAAAAAAGGAAGTTCAGGTGCTCTGGGATACTTACATGACTTAAATCACATGATTTATCTGTTTCTATTCACTGGTCAGAGAGATTACCATATTCTCTGAATTTGCAGAAAGGGTATACAGGAAGAGAACTGTACCTCCACACAGCCATTGTCTGTTACTTTGCTAGTTAAATATTCAGACTGAATGAATAAAATAGGAAGGTGTGACAGAATACATGTACAGTAGGCTCTCAATTAATCACAGTTAACTCAAGTGATTAATTTGCTTTACATTAATGCGATTAAAAAGTTAATTATGATTAATCACAGTTTTAATCATACTGTTGAACAATAATAGAATACCAATTTAAATTTATCATAAATATTTATTATAAATATTTGGATGTTTTTCTACATTTTCACAAATATTTATTTCACTTACAACACAGAATACAAAGTGTTCAGACTCAGCTTACATTACAGTATCTTATTACAAATATTTTCACTGTAAAAAAGAAACAAAAGAAATAGCACTTTTTACATGAGAACTATAGGGGAATTTATAAATCTAGAATTTTTTCTGTTGTGTATCTTTTCTCAAGAACAAAAAATGTAAATCTTTAGGGCCTAGAACTCTACTCAGTCCTACTTCTTTTTCGGCCAATTGCTAGAACAAATTAGTTTGTTTTCAATTACAGCACATAATACTGCCTGTTTCCTATTTACAAAGTCCTATTTACAAAGTCACTTGAAAGTGAGGTTGCACATTTGCATGGCACTGTTTGATTCCATGGAATATACTTATGGACCACACATCCCGAAGAACCCCTTTGAACCCCTTCTCCTGTTGTACTCTACTGTGAATAGCCGTTATCTTTCAAAACTCATGGAGAATGGGGGAGGTGCCAGAGAACTGGAAAAAAGCAAATGTAGTGCCTTATTTTCAAGAAAGGGAAAAAGAAGGATCCAGGGAATTACAGACCAGTCAGCCTCACCTCAATCCCTGGAAAAATTATGGAGCAGATTCTCAAAGAATCCATCCTCACACACTTAGAGGAAAATAAAGTGATCAGGAACAGTCAGCATGGATTTACCAAGGGTAAATCATGCCTGACCAATCTCATTTCCTTCTATGAGCAGATGACTGGTTTTCTGGATGCGGGAAGCACCGTTGATGTGCTATACCTTGATTTTACCAAGGCTTTTGATACAGTTTCCCACAGCATTTTCATTGGCAAATTAAGGAATTATGGGTTGGATAGGTGGACTATAAGGTGGATAGAAAACTGGCTAGATCAACGGTTTCAGCATGTAGGAATCAATGGTTCCATGTCTAGCTGGCAACCGGTCACGAGTGGTGTGCCCCAGGGGTCGGTCCTGGGGCCGGTTCTGTTCAACATTTTCATCAATGATCTGGATGATGAAATAGACTGCACTCTCCGTAAGTTTGCGGATGACACCAAGCTGGGAGGACCAGTAGACACGTTGGAGGGGAAGGACAGGATTCAGGGAGACCTAGATAAATTGGAGCAGTGGGCCAATAGAAATCTTATGAGATTCAATAAGGATAAGTGTAAAATCCTGCATTTGGGACAAAAAAACCCAATGCACTGCTACAGGCTGGGAAACATTCAGCTAAGTAGCAGCAGTATAGAAAAGGACCTGGGGGTCATGGTGGATGGGAAGCTGGATATGAGTCAGCAGTGTGCTCTTGCTGCCAAAAAGGCCAATGGCATACTGGGCTGCATGAAAAGAAGTATTACCAGCAGATCAAGGGATGTGATCCTTCCCCTCTATTCTGCACTGGTGAGGCCACATCTAGAATACTGTGTTCAGTTTTGGGCTCCCCACTACAAAAAGGACAGGGACATGCTAGAGAGAGTTCAGAGGAGGGCAACCAAAATGATTAAAGGGCTGGAGCACAAGCCCTATGAGGAAAGACTGGAAGCATTAGGCTTATTTAGTCTGCAGAAGAGAAGATTGAGGGGGGATTTGATAGCAACCTTCAACTACTTGAAGGGATGCTCTAAGGAAGATGGAGCTTGACTATTCTCGGTAGTAACGGAGGACAGAATGAGGAGCAATGGTCTCAAGTTGCGGTTAGGGAGGTTGAGGCTGGATATTAGGAAAAACTTTTTTACCAGGAGAGTGGTGAAGTCTTGGAATGAGCTGCAGAGGGAGGTGGTGGAGTCTCCATCTTTGGAGGTGTTTAAGGCCCGGCTGGACAAAACCCTGACTGGGATGGTTTAAGTGGGAGTGGTCCTGCCTCTGGCAGGGAGTTGGACTAGATGACCTATGAGGTCCCTTCCAACCCTATGATTCTATGATTCTATGAATGACTGACAAGCAGTATCAAAGCGGGTTAAGGGTGTGAGGATGAGTACAAAAGGATCATTGAGAGAACAGCCACACCAAAATAAGCACCCACGTCCTGCATCAGGGTGTAGTGTGTAGTGAATGTGTGGACAGAATCCACATGGCTGCTCTACATATGTTTATGAGAAAAACATTCTGAAGGGATGCCACAGCTGTTTCTTGAGCTTTAATGGAGTGAGTTCATACCCCAGTATTGAGAGGTAGATTTGACAGGGGTAGTATAGTTTAATGCAGCTGCAAATCCATACTGAGATTCTGTTGATGGAGATGCACTGTGCCCCAATTCTTTGTGCTCCTGAAACAACGGTCTAATGGACCTTCTGATTGTTGGATGTCAAGGAAATGGAATCTATGTTCTTCTGCAGATGCATAGGATTTTGGGAAGAAAACTAGTAAGTGAAGGGATTGGTTAATATGAAACTGGGAGACCAGTTTTGGTAAAAATTTTGGGTGTGACTGTAAGGTGATCTTATCCATGTGGAATACCATAAATGGCAGGTTGGCCATTGTAGCTCCATGTTCACTGACCCGTTTCACTGAAGTGATAGCAACAAGGAAGGTGACTCTCAAGGAGAAGAGGACAATGAACAAGACACCATTGGTTCAAAGAGGACTTTTGTTAATACAGCGACTATTAGATTCAGGTTGCACTAAGGTTCAAGGTGGGAAGGTTCTTAGGAGGCACTTCCAAACTGTAGCTTGTAAATGGATTGTGTAAAAACAGAGGAACCTGGAAAGTGCTAATCACTTCTAGGTGGATTTGCAAAGTGCTGAAGGGGAGACCAGACATCTTTAGAGTTAGAGTGCAGTCCAGATGTATGAGAATCTCTACAGCTTCTGCTGTAACACTTTTGTGTTGTACACAAGATGAGAAGCATGTCGACTTAGCCTGGTAACATCATCTTGTGGAGACTTTCATACTGTTAGACAGAATATCTTGTACAGTTGAGAAAAATGCTTGCTCTGTGTCTGATGCACATATAAAAACCATGTTCTGATGTGGACTGGGATGCTTGATCCTGCCATTGTACTAGGTGACAAGATCTGAGAAGTTCATGATGGTAACTGGTGGATGGGATGACATGCACGGGAGACTGGGAAACCAGGAATGTCTGGGTCAGAAGAGGACAATAAGAATGACAATCACCTTGACTTGCTGAATCTTGTATAGCGCCTAATGCAGAACAGGTAGTGGATGGAAGACATAGTTGAATTGGTCTGATCAGGAGAGAAGGGGAGAATCACTCTTACTGGGAGCAGTAACTGAGGGCTACACTGGAGCAATACATGGTGCACTTGCTGTTTGTCTGAGAGGTGAATAGGTCTCTGGTTGGAATTCCCCATTGCACAATATCTTTTAGCACTTCACTGTGAACTTCCCACTTGTAGTCGATTGAAAAAGTGTCTGCTGAGAGTGCATTTATGAGAACATTCTGCATTCTTGGAAAATAAGCTGTGAATAAGGTGATCTGATTGCTTGTGCATCAGTTCCACAGACTGTCCGCTCCTGCGCACAGAGTGGCAAGTTTTGCTCTCCCTTTTTATTGATGTAACACAGGAGTACTGTTGTTTGACATGAGCAGCACATGATAACAGCAAATTAGTGAAAGAAGGAATTCATGTTCTTCTCTTATGGCTTGAAGTTCCAAGATCCAAAGGGACGGCTGTGTTAGCCTAGTTAGTAAAACAAACAAACAAGGAGTCCTGTGGCACTTGAAGACTAACAAGATTTACTGCATGAGATTCCATGGGAGAAAATCCCACTTTGTTAGATGCTTTGAAGATGGGAAAAGATTATATTGTGATTATGGATCCTTTTCCCATAACAACAGGAGACCTGACCTCACCTTCCTCTAGGTGCTGTTTCCCAGTGTTTGAATCTCAACAACTGCTTTGATTTGCTGTTACCGTATGACCTGATACTATGACTCACATTTCCCTGCATTATTTTCCTCCCATTCTGTATGTTCCCCATCTTCAAAGCATCTGACAAACCGGGATTTTCTCCCATGAAAGCTCATGTGACAAAAAAATTTATTAATCTTTAAGAGCAAGTTATTGATGTGTACCTTGGATTCTTGAGATGTCCACATCCCTTGTGTTGTGTGGCTGTCCATATCCCCAACCTAGCAAGGATATAATGATGATGCTACTTTTTATTTGGGGAAGAGGGAAGAAAAGGGATTCCCATGCATATTTGGATGGGACTGTCAGCAGGAGGAGTGGTGACACAGTGTGCACAGGTAGGAGCTGTGTCTGAAGGCAATGAAGGTGAAGTCTTTTGAAGGCAATCAGATAAGCACACAAGGCCATGTAGTCAAACAGAGACAGATGATTCTTGTCTGGTACAGAATGGAAGATATGAAGACTTTAGTTGTCTGAAATCCGTCAGTGGACAGGTATGCCCATGGCATGACAGCTTTTAGGGTAGTCCCAATGAAAACTAATAATTTTATGGGTTTGAGAATTGACTTTTTGATGTTAACGCTGACTTCCTGTGAAGAAAATAGGTTAAATAACATAACGGTCAATGTGTGGGCTTCCTGGCAGGAGCTGGCAGTGAGAAGCCAGCCATTAAGGTTTGGAAACACTAGGGAGACACCTGATATGAGGCACTACTATAAAAAATACTCTGGGAGTGGCAACTATCCCAAAGGGTAGTATTCTGAATTGGAAATGGTCAGAACCCAGTGTAAATCTGAGAAAATATCTGTTGGTGGGATGAATATTGACATGAAAGTAAGCATTCTTCATACTGAGAGCTGTGAACCACATGACTTTTTCTAAGGGTGGACTTATTGCTGTAAACATGATGGTACAAAACTTGAGTCTGCTGATGAAGCAACCAAGGTGACAGAGATAAATAATTTGTTCCCAACTGCCTTGGTTCTTGGTTGTTAGAAAGTAAGCTGAATAGAACCAGGTTTCTTGATGTTGCAGAGGAATGCATTTTAGTGCTCCTTTGTAACAAGCTTACCTTTTGGGTCAGAAAACTTATGAGAGTGGTCCCTGAAGGTGGATGGAAAGAGTGGTCTTGGAGAAGGAAGCTTTATAAATTCGATCATATAAACCGCACAGGATTACATTCAGCACCCATTTCTGTATTTTTATCACATCTTAGGGTGGAAAAAGAATGCTACACGACCCCCAAAAGGAGTAGAGGTGTCACGAGTAGTTGGCAGCTCTCACACGTGCATCAAAAAACATCTCTTGGTTTGTGATTGTGGTGGAAATGTTGAAGCCTGAGTGGAGAGTAGGGAAATCAGCATCCTTGAGACTTTTGTCACTTTTATAAAGGTTCAAAAGATCTCTGTTAATAACAATTTGGAAATCTGTATGTGGATGATGGGAGGTAGCATTTCCATTTTGTGGCAGGTGTATAGATGCCCAATGAACAAAGGGTAGCCCTGGAATCTTTTAGGGTATATAGAGACTCTTACCTCTTCAGCCTGGTAAGAGTCATTAAAAGGGAGGTCTTCAAGGCTGTCCAGTTTTTCTAAGGTGGACACAGAAGAAGACTTAGTATCAAGCTTGTGAGAGTACTTCCTAATTTTCCAACCAGGTCCTACCAGCAGGTCTTTGTGGATGGCTCCAACAGTTTCAAAATTGGATGTAGTAGCTGCAGAAGGTACACTCTTCACTGATTCAGATCAATGTATAGTGGTGGGGGGATGTGGTCTTCATGGCCATCTCCGTAAGATATTTCTGGAGGCAAAGTGCTCCACTTTCTTGGGTATGGCTGGGGAAAGGTTGACAACTACTGCACTTAGCTGTCATGTGATCTTCTCCCAGGCAACAGAGATATTAGTGGTCACTGGTAACCGGATGGATCATAAGCAGGAGATGCAGAGTTTAAAGTTTGGAATTAGGTCAGTAACTGAACTGGACATGAGATTGGGGGTGGGGGTTGACAGGGAAGTCTCTGAACTCTACATTAATCAGTTAAAACTATTAAACTACTAAAACTAAGAAAAGAATTAAAACTACAAGTAAAAACTGGAAGACTATATACCAGGGGTGGCCAGATTTACCGAACTCAAGAGCCGCACAAGTCGATTATTAAACCTTCGAGAGCCGCACTGAGGCATATAACCACATTTTTACCTACTCCAAAATTACTAAGCTTAAAATTCATAGCGCACTTTAATTTTATAGTAAAAATGGGGCAAATATTGATCCACTAATGTCAGATTCTAATAATTATTTAAGATTACCATGAAACTAGGCCTATACAGTAACAATTTAGCTGTTGCTAGATATAGTGGCGTGTGGCAAGTTTTTTTTAAAAATCTGGGCAGTAACTTGTCAGTGCAGCAGGTAAAAGCTCTCTGAGATGCTGATGTCTAAGTATTGCACAATGTTTTGAATTTCATTGTGGAATATGGTGCTTCACAGCAGTAAGTTGTGTCAAAAATTGAAAGTAATCTATGTTCAGTTTTAGACTTTTCTCCTTTGTATTTTCGTTTCTTAGTATTCCACATCATGTTTAGGACTTGTAAAACACGATCTTATTTTAACAACGAGTACGCTGCATTAGGGCCTATGAGAAAATCTAAATATGCAATGGCTTCTCTGACCATGTCACGCTTCCCTCCCCCATCCCCCGTTACCACTTCCCTGCCGTCTCTTGCCACGCTGCTGCTTCTCTGCTCTCCCCAACCATGCCACACTTCTGCCTCCCACCCCATCCCAGCACCTACCATGCCCCCTCTTCCCTGCCAGTATTTCTGCCAGTAAACTTATTCACTAAAATACTCATGGACAGTGAAGACAAAAGGTCTGAGGACTCAGACACAATTAATTTTAAAATGAGCATTATAGTAAGGGAAAATAATGCTCTCATCTTAATCCTGTGAAGAGATGCACACAGCAACACCTTTTCAACTGTTCAGAATCACAACAGATCAATGAGAATTTATGGAGACAGAAAGTGCAAGATCAGATCCTGTTTCAGTAAGTGCTTTGGAGTCCATGCCCAGAAGATACTATGGAAAAAATCCCATTGAGTTTATTCAGTTTGGTGTCAGGCCCTGTATAAATTCTATATATCAATATTTGGTTTTTATAATAGAAAGTAAGATCTTTATCAATGAGAGATTTTTTTTCAGAAAGTTTACAACACAATTTTCCATCCTCAGCCATTCACAACAATTACTCTCGTCTAATGGGCTCAGATACCCATAGGCTATGTTCACACACAGGGGGTTATTTCTATACAAGTTGTTTCGATACAAGTTGTATCGAAATAACACCTTATTTTGAAATAAGTTAATTCGAATTAACAGTTTGTTAATTCAAATTAAGGAAAAAAGCAGGAATTGAAATAGCATGTTCAGACAACAGTTATTTCGAAACGAGTCACTGCTGTTTCGAAACAACATGTTCAGACGGCAACATGTTCCCCTCTATTCTGCACTGGTGAGGCCACATCTAGAATACTGTGTTCAGTTTTGGGCTCCCCACTACAAAAAGGACAGGGACATGCTAGAGAGAGTTCAGAGGAGGGCAACCAAAATGATTAAAGGGCTGGAGCACAAGCCCTATGAGGATAGACTGAAAGCATTAGGCTTGTTTAGTCTGCAGAAGAGAAGATTGAGGGGGGATTTGATAGCAACCTTCAACTACTTGAAGGGATGCTCTAAGGAAGATGGAGCTCGACTGTTCTCGGTGGTAACAGAGGACAGAACAAGGAGCAATGGTCTCAAGTTGCAGTTAGGGAGGTCGAGGCTGGATATTAGAAAGAACTTTTTTACTAGGCGAGTGGTGAAGCATTGGAATGAGCTGCCAAGGGAGGTGGTGGAGTCTCCATCTTTGGAGGTGTTTAAGGCCCGGCTGGACAAAACCATGACTGGGATGGTTTAGTAGGAGTGGTCCTGCCTCTGGCAGGGGGTTGGACTAGATGACCTATGAGGTCCCTTCCAACCCTAGGATTCTATGATTCTATGACGGCATTGTTTCAAAACAATTGTTTCAAAAAAACGTTGTTTCGTCCCCACATGGGGTTTCCATTGTTTCGAAACAACGGAACTCGTTGTTTCGAAACAATGGTGCGTCGTGTGAACATGGCCTTTCTTATTTCGAAACAACCTCTGTTGTTTCGAAATAAGACTGCTGTGTGAACACACCCATAGAATCATTCATGAAGACTGCACTGAAATATAAATGGATTTTGACTACTGGTATACAACAAAGGAGAATTAATACATATTGAATGCTGTTTAATCAGTAGAAGTATAGTGCTGCTACTGAACTTTGCAGTGAATGTAAATTATCTTGATAATCGACTTAGTTATATTAATTAAAATTTTCTTATAAAATAAATGTGCTAGCAGTTCCTTCTGCAAACAGATGACATACTGATATCTCAGGCCCACTTGTTCAATGGACTTAAGGGATTTTTTTTCTAAAGCCAGTTTTCAGTAGTGCTGGTCTATCTTAAGTCTAAATCATTTTGCATGCTGAAAGTGAACCATGATCCATAATAAGTACATGTAGCATTCTTTAAATAGAGGGTTTTTTTAATAAGCTTTTGACAGAAGTCAGTGGTTTTGGATGTAACACTTGGGTCAATGTTCAGTCATTTCTGATGATTCTTATTTAATTCTCAAAATAGAAATACAAGAGAAATAATGTGGCATTATATTACAATATCTGGAAATGCCAGGTGATTTTTAAAAAAGAAAATTAATTTACAATTGCTTTTCAGGTTTAAACTGCTAATTCTCATCACTTATCTGTAGTTCATTGTAGACTTGTTCTTGATCAATTTATGTTGCCAGTTTTAAAAATATTTACTCAGAAAACAATAGCAAAAAAGAAAAGTATTTAAAAAATCATACACTGATATAATTAAAGACTGTATCATTATGCACACAGACAAGGAGGGTAGAAATTAATATTGCGGGGGTAAACTGTAGTGCTTGTCTTTCCCTGCAGGCTCTCTCAATGCGGCCCCTCCCTTCCCCACTCTGACCAGGCTGCTTTTTCCCTGCGGGCTCTCCCAGGGCTGTCCCTCCCCCGGCTCTGACCACGCTGCTGTCTCCTGCAGCTCTCACAACGCTGCTCCTCCGCTGCCGGCTCTCACCCTGCTACCGCCTCTCTGCTGTCACTGACCACTGCAAGTTTCTCACCCCTGGCTCCTGCCCTGCCTCCCTTCCCTCCTGCGCTCTCCCGGGAGTCGCAATTTTTCTTTAAAGAGCTGCATGTGGCTCGCGAGCCGCAGTTTGGACACGTCTGCTATATACAATTACAAGTATTAGCATTGTATCAAAGATGAGAACACTGGAGGTTCCAACATGGGCTATGACACAGTGGAAAGAAACTGAAGACACAGTTTGTCTGTCCCACCATTTATCATACCAGACAGAAGCATGATGTAAGTCATGGACCAATGGATGCTACTTTCAAACTCTCTGACTCTAGGCACATAATGGTTATAAGTAACTCCCAGTAGAATACAAGGAAGATAAAAATGTTTTAGAATTATGCTCCCCTCCCAGTTCTATGCCAAACACAGCTTGGCCAGTTCCAAGGTTCATAACCTAGAGTTCTTTCTCTAGTGGAGAAGGTTCTACATGAATCAATCGTTATTAAACACTCTTTAAGTCATAAGTATCAGTAGGTAGGGTCCAAAATGCATATTTGTTTCCCTACAATGCTAAAATCTATTGTACTGAGTTTTCACCTATCCCAGATAAACAGTGAACTGACTATTCAAATTAGAAGGAACACTGAGAATTGCTGTCTGGTTTCCACTGGAGAACTGTCTGGTTGCTGTGCAAGAGGAAAGGATGTGATTACTATTGGAAATCTGTATTATGATAATGCCTAGAGAGAACACTCTCAAATCAAAATCCCAATATAAAGAGCACAGGAGCTCATAGTCAAAATATATGAGAGAAAACAGTCAGGTATTACCAAAAACAAGGAGAAAATAAGGAACAGGGAGGCGACTATTAGTATACTAAGCAGAAGCCACAGCACACCTACCTAGCACTTCTCAAGTGTTTTGTAGGAATTTAGTACTGACGGTAGAAGTCATCCAAAATAGCTGAACCTGAAAAATATATGTGGGGTTGTAAGGTTCAGAGGATTACAGGTCTCTGCTATTGTTATTCACTTTCTACTATTCTGAGTAATTTAACATAGCATTTCTTGTCTCTCTTCTCTGCAACATTTGTATATTCATTTATAGAATATTAAATAGTTATTTTTGAGTTTAAAAAACTGTATTTTTTGTCATTGTTGCTATAGCAAATCGAACTGCAGAAAGAATACAGGTGGGAAATGGAAAATTTTCCATATTCTTTTAATAAAATATTTTTTCTAACGTAAGATTGTGATATCCTTAAAAATATTCATCAGGGTTCTGAAGCTAGCAGACCACCTGAGCTCCATTCTTGTGGTTACCATAATATCATCCAAATTCTTAAATGTGACTGTGACCGTACAGTTCCTTGTTACTGGCATATTAATTCTCTTTCTTCTCTCTTGTAAAGCAAAGCTTTACATGCTGAGGCATACTTTATATTCTTAAGCAACAATGTGATTTCTTCAAGAGCACTTGACTGTTTGGCACTGTCAAATTTGATCCACACTATGCACTACTTCAGTTATGCAAACCTGATTGTACTCTTAGGTTTCTTGGTGAGAGAGACATAGCAGGCAGTCATTTGAGCTATGTTCTATGCTTTCATATGCTACCTAACAATCTATATAATTTTAACCATCGAACAAGGATAAGGAGAAAAAAGGTTTTCCTATCAGGCTAAACTGTTTAAAGAGGCACACATCTACATTTATGAAAGATGACAAGGAGTCAATATGAAAGATTAAACAGTTTATAATTTAGAATATTTATAAATACCATTTGTTGATCTGATTCAATAAACTACATGGAAAAGGACATTCACAGGGAAATGAAAAGGAAAACCCAAGTCAGTGACACTGGCTCAGCTTCCATGGGTTAGAACCTTGGGAATATTTCATACACAGAAACACTTTAACCATGTTGCTGTTTATTGAAATAAGGTCTGACCCAGAAAAGCACCCATGCACATAATAAACCTTAAGTGTATGACTAGCCCTTGTGAAGTCAATGAGTAAGGTACGAAAAAAAAGTGACACAGCAATAAATGAATCAGCTTGTTACTTATATTATCACTGTTATTTATACTACTGTACAGTACACCCATTAGGTATCATGGCCCCAATGGTTTAGATACATATACAAACATGACGGACCCTACCCTGAAGAGCTTATAGCAGGCCAAATGCTCATTAGTCAAATTACATCCCATAAAAAATGCAAAACAGTTAGGGAAAAGGAGAATTTTTTTCTAACCACTTCTTTTTGAAGATAAAATATTTCAGTATTTAAAGTTTTATTTAACTGTATGCTTAAAAATATTTATTTAATTTACAGTGAATCTAAGCACATTTAGGCTTTAAGATGCCACAGGGTATACAACATGCAGTGGCTCTGAGGAATAACAGCAATTTAAAGTCATGTTTCTCAGACACCAAGCATTAAACCTTCAAAGCCACCCTAGACTGTGGAGAACCCAGCAACTCAGGAGAACACATGGTTTGTCAATAATGTGTATTTTTTCCTAAGGAAAGCAGGATTTTGAAGTCACTGTATTTAACTGAAATGCCACTGTACTAATGGATTAGCTTTTTCATTGGATTTGTGTCAAATTCAAAGGATAGCTGATAGAATCAGGATAGCTCAGATTCATGAGCCACCGGTATAATGGAAGCTGTTAACTGATGTTCTTTTGATCATTTTCTGTTGTGACCTTGGATACCATTCTAATGTTATGTTCAGCGTACAGACAAGGAAGCTTGTTAGGGATTTGTGGGAATAAACAGGTTTATGCACAATTCTGAAGGCACAACATAGCACCACCTTTGCAACTACTGGCCAGTGCATCAAAAACACGTACTGTTATGTCTTCTCCTCTTACAATGGAGGCATATATTCTTTTTATTACTGCAGCATACTATAGAAATACTTCTTAATATTTCTAAAAGCCAGCTCAAAAACCCACTGGCACCTATGGAAAGAATCATAATGACTTTGATAGGACTTGGATGGAGTCCTCTGTGCTTTGACTGAATACCCCAAAATGTTTTCACCCATTGAAACAAAGAAAAGATATTTCTTGTAACTACCAAGAAAGAAAAAGAGCAGAGAGAAAACACACGATTCATATATAAAAACATCTCTTGCATTTCTTTGAGAAACGAATATATATACGAAAGCCTTTTAGTGCAAATACGAGGGGGAAAAAAAACTGTACTTCTACTCTCCTATCTGTTTTATTGAGGTTTTTATACCAGGCCTGCTGCCATTGTGTCTAAGTGCCTTTGGACACTGCATTAAGCTGCATAACTAGGTATATGCTGAGCTTTGAACCATAAAAAAGAGATAGAAAAGAATGACTAAAGTTGTTACGTTATCCTGTTGTCAGTGCAGGATTCTTCACCACTATATTATGTTCTGAGCTTTGCCCTTTCTAGTTTTAAATGCCTCAAGAGGTAGAAGGTTCACTACTTCACTTCCACATTTGGGAAACATCACTGCCAATTGATTTCCCATCTTACTCTATCTAAAATTCCATTTATAAAATTTCACCCCTTTGTATCTAGTTCTACCTTCTTGTACCAGCTGATGCAGTTGTTTACACAATGGACCATGGAAGCAATGAACTACAGTGTGATTTGCCAAGGTTTCACAGACCCTATTGATGGGCTTTGTTGACTGCACAGTGAAGAACTGGACCAAATATATGCTTCCTTGATTTATGATGTTTCTAGCTTTCAGTCACATATCACCCTTTACTTATTACTTCACCAAGGTACCAGTTCTTAGGGTTCAGACCTGAGAGTTGCTGGGCATCCTCAGTACCAGGTGACTTTCATGGGAATGGAGGAAACCCAAAATGTCTCAGAATCTCTTAGTTCTTTTAATTTTTCTTTATGTCAGGACTCTCAGCCTCTTAACTTCTGTTGCTTTTCTCTTTAATTTACAAAATAATTTAATACTGAGACACCCAGAATGGACTGAACAATTACAGGTGTTGTTTCAAAAGAGATGGGGGTGTATAATGCAAGCCTAAAACTTTCCTGGCCGTGAACCACAACATATGCAATCAGTGTATTTGCACTTGCTTTTTTGGTATTGTATCAAACTGCAAAATTCACAAAGCTGTGTCCATGGACACCTCCAAGTGTAACACCAGTAAGTGCAAGTCACTGTAGGGGAAAGGAAAATTGACCAAGAAAATAACACCTGCAGGGGAAAGGGACAGTCAAGAAACTGTGAGTTACATATGATATTACTGAGTGAGTTCCTTGATTTTTAAGCCAGGCAGGGGAAATGCACAAAAACCCTTTGACTTCAAAGAGAAACAGCCAAAATTCAACTAGTATGCAGATTAGACTGTGTGAAAGCACGACTGAATTGTGACTATGGACTCTTTTCACATTATAATAGGTAATTTGACTTCACCCTTCCTCTGTATGCTGCTTCCTAGAGTTTGAATCCTTACAAATGCTCTGATTTGCAGTTGCAGTATGACCTGATTCCATGGCTTATACTCCCCTGCATTTATCTGCATGCTATTCTGTAAGTTACCCCTCTTCAAAGCATCTGATGAAGTGGAATTTTCTCCCACAAAAGCTCATGTGATAAATAAATCTGTTAGTCTTTAAGTGCCACAAGACTCCTTGCTTTTCTTTGTTTTACTAGATTAACACGGCTGTCCCTTTGGAACATGCACATACTGTCATGCTAGGCCTGAGAAGGCCAAGCCATCTTGTAAAATATATGCCACACATCTAACCTTTAAAGCTGTAATATAGGAAGATACAATGGAAATGTTACAAGTAGACTAGGGCTTTGATATGCATGCATGTCATTACTGGTTTCTTGATGATGTTTACATATATCCTGTTAGAGGTTAGCAGGGTAAACGAACTGTTTTCCTATCTGTTACTATTGTTCTGTAGGAAGAGGTCAAAAGGGAACATTCACATCTAAATGGACCTTTGATGTACCAGTGTACCAGGGTACCAGTGTATACTGTCAATTAATGGTGCTCATGCTTCTAATTACCTGCTGTGCTCAGGAGATGACTGTTTTACTTCAAAAGACAATACACATGATTATTCTCCACTTAAGAAAGTACCTGGGAACTGTCATCAAAACCCACATGAAGAAATGACCTGCAAATGCCCAGCTTGCTACAACTATAAAACGAAGCTGGGAACATAATCCCGTTATCTCACATTTGTCCAAGCTTCTCAGGGAAAGTCTGGGCTGCAGGACTGAGATTCCAGCCAGCACTGGCCTGGAAACTGCCCTGCTAATTCTCAGGGGAGAATCAGAACAAGCTCTGCACTTGGACTATTTGGTCTCTGTTCCTTAAAACTGGATTTCTAATAACTGAAGCTATGAAACAAGGACTAAAACCCATGTAGGCATTGGGTATTTGCCTAAGACCTGAAAACTCCACATTCTTCAAGGACTTGCTTGCTATGGACACTAAACCATTTATATGTATGTGATTAACTTTGACCCTATAACATCTCCCATTTTCTTTCATTTCTTTTGATATTAAACCTTTACTTGTAGTTACTAAAGGATTGGCTGGCAGCATGGTATTTTGGTAAGATCCATCATGGTAAGATCCAAGCCTGTATTGTTCTGGCTGATGTGGCTGACCCTTTGGGGTGAGGAGAACATATTTCTTTAAGGCTGTGTTCACACAGCACTTTTGTTTCGAAACAAACTCGTTGTGCAGCGCTGAAGCCCGCCGGTGCCTGCAGCCCCCCTTTGCAGGCACCGTCGGGGAGCAGCGCCGGGCAGCGCTGAACCCCCCTGGTGCCTGCAGCCCGGCTCTGCAGGCACAGGCGGGGAGCAGCGCTGGGCAGCGCTGCAGCCCACCAGTGCCTGCAGCCCCGGAGGAAGCGAAATAGCAGGTTCACAGTGTGAACCTACTATTTCGTTTCCCGCTTTTTTCTTATTTCAAAATGACTTTTTTGCTAATTCGATGTAAGTCATTTCGAAATAAGGTGTTATTTCGAAACAAGTTGTTTCGACACAGCTTGTTTTGAAATAACCATGTGTGTGTTAACACAGCCTAAGAGACCCAGTGGCTAGCTGGGGACTGGAGGAGCTGATGTGCAGTAAAGGGGGCTGAGTATATTTTATGATGACTTCTTGATATCCAGTGTGGGGGATCAGAAGCATTGTTTGTGACTGGTTGGGGAGTTTATCTCCAGGTAACCCATGAGTGCTGGGAGAATCTGCTCTCTTTTTTGCAGCTTGCTCTGATCTTTGCATATTCAGATGGTTATCCCAGGAGGCACGGGTCACAAATATATCATGATATTCCTGCATGTCCTGTGTGTATTTGCACTGAGAAAGCGGATGACAAAGATTATGGATTTGGTGGTGGATCATAACTTTAGTTGAAGCTGCAGTTGTCCCTGGATCATGAATTTTTATATTACTGCAGTGTGTGTGGGGAAAGAGGGGAGTGAGTCGAGGACTGAAATACGTTTACCTGTATAATGTGTCATTAAAAGCAATGGATTTTTTTCTAAGGAAATAAGGTGAGAACACAGAATTGCACAAAATATATCCACTTTTCAATGAAAGTACAAACAACATGAAAAATCCACTCTGATTTGTGTTAATTTTCACTCAGCCTCTAAGAACGCCTGTGTAATATCACAGCTAGACGTGTGACATGTATGTCTACAGTGTAATGGACTGTGAGGCATTCCCATATGCATTATATGAAAAGTGCTACACAAAAAATTAGGTACTGTATTTATGTACTGTTGTGTGAATCATGTTGTGTATTTATATTACTGTTACAAATAGATTCCCCCACCCCCACCCCTCCAAATCAAATTTAATAGTATTTTACATACTTTCAAAAAGAACAAAATGAGGGGCTGTTTTCTGCTCAATTTTTTTATTGTGTAAATTTGAAACTTCCCAAATAAAATCCTATACAGAGGCTTCTGTTGCCCTTAGATGTCATTGAAATCATACTAATAATATCTGTAGTTCGGTATGACGTTCAGCCATTGGGAGCAAAGCTATTTTGCACTGTAATTCAAATGACTGCATTCATCACAGGAGCTTTGTTAGTTATTCATTGTGTTTCTTATCATTCCTTTCCAAAACCCCAGTGTCTCTGCAGTGAGCACAGAGGTGTGTCAACAGCAGCATCAGCCACTGTAAAATGTGTCCTTATCGGGCAGAGCAGGGTGCAATGGGAATGACCTGCCAAGTCACAACAGCCTCTCTTGTCTTCCTAACCCTTTTATACACAGTGTGGCTCTTTATCCTTATTATGTGATCTCTTTCTCACAGAGCGGCTCACAGTGCAAGACACTCTTCTACATCTGGAAGAATCATTTGTAATGCAAAGGACTCTTGAGAGCTTTATGTGTTGTGGTTGTTGTAGCCCTGTTTGTCCCAGGATACTAGAGGGGCAAGGCGAGTGAGATAATATCTTTTACTGGACCAACCCTCCTGTTGGTGAAAGAGACAGTCTTGCCTCTCTCACCAACAGAACTTGATGCAATCATCCACCATGTCCCTTCAGAGCTTTTTAATCTCCCCTCTTCCCTCTGAAATCCCCCCACACCCATTCAACCTTCCACGTGGACGGGATTTTAAAAACAGTAACTACAGAAAGCATCCAAAGATACCATGCGGATCTCAGCAGCCCAGTATGACTCAGAAGACTGGAAATGATATTGACAAATTTAAAGAGGGACATAAATGCGCCTGAAACAGACAGGGACTTGGGGCATTTTTCATTAAATCTCTCATTGCTTAACACAGATCTCCAAATCATTCTGTACCTCCAGAGAGAAGCTTTTTGGGGCAGGTGTTGGAGATTAATCCCTCTGTAATTCCTTGTGCTGCTGGCTTTCCTAACTGCCAAGGGATTTTTGTGGAAGATAATGGCAGTGTTAACTTCTAACCTGGGTGTAGAAATGGCCTTAATAAAACCGGGATAACCAGGGCCACATGGATAATTACCATAGACCCATTTTATTTAATGTAACACGTAATATAGGAGGATTCATGCCATATTGTAATTAATACAGTTTGGAGATAGTTTTAGGAGATCTAGAGACCCCAGTCGGTTTAACCTTTAACCCAGATGTAAAAAAGCCTTACTGAAGGCCCTTGTTTGGTTCTCTCTAGTGTAAAATGCAATTAAAGTGAGCATGAAGTATGCTATAGTTAAACCAAGTTTTGGTGATTCTGTCCTGTACACTGTAATTAATATTTTAATAAGATGGGCTTTGTGTTTTGCCAGAATTGGACAATAAAAGGACAATTATTAATCTGAAAATATACTGATCCAAAAATTATTTTTAAATTTATACACCCACCCATCTGTGAAAACAAACCTAGTGACACTTTACATGTGTACAGAATTGCTCTCCACATGGATAACAGCAACAAAAATTCCTCTGTGCATCCCCAACAGAGATTATATTTTTTTTATTTAGGGAGGATACCACAACGGTTGGTGCTAGCCAGGAACTTAGCAGACCCAGCTTTGGTTTCTGCCTATACAGACTTCTTGTGCAACCTTGGGCAAGTCACTTTAAGTAAATCTACATTGCTTACTCCTTTTGGCCATTTATAGAGTACATACATTGCCTATCCTCCATCGTGGGTATAAAGAGTACTGGAGACCATGAGGTACTCCTTAGGTGAGTAAAGACGTGCCTGAATTCTGTGAGTATTAACCCAAGTTGTGCCTCCTCCATTTACACTTCCATTTTTAGCATAAGCGTGTCCCTCTGTTTCCTCACTGCTGGAAACTCTTCTGACTGCAGTGAAAGATTACAGAAGTGATGAAAAGTTCTACCAATTGGGAGGCAGTGGTGAACAATTCCAGCAGTTCCCACTGCTAAGCCCTTCTCTTCTGCTTCTTCCTGCAAGAGCCTTTCACTGACACATAGCTACATTGCACACTGTGGCAACGACCTACTTTTCACTATAGCATGTACCTAAACATACTCTACATACTACCACACGTGGTGTGCCACATAAATGCATCCTTAGTCTCTTTTTGGCTCAATTCTTCATCTGTGAAACAGTGGGTACCTGTCTTGTGGGGGTTTTATGTGGATAAAGACATTAGGCTATGTCAACACTTAAGTTAATTTGAAATAACGTATTTTGAATTAATTAATTTGAACTAATAATGGTTAATTCAATATAAGTTAATTCAAATTAACATGTCCCCACTAGAAACACAAATTGAACTAGCACATCCATGGACAGGATTTGCTCGTTCGACTTAGGAAGGTGGCACCGTGGGAAGTGTGGCAACATGGCATCCAAGAAGGGCCATGCTCCCATCCAATACATAGAAAGAAGAAGGCACCCTGGGACAAAGAAGCTCAAACCGTGTTAATTCAAACTAACAGTTAATTAAAATTAACACAGCTTCATTGGCTTAATTTGAACTAATAAGTTCAAATTAACCATTACTTTGAAGTTAAGCGAGGTTTTATAACTTCAAAGTAAGTGTTACTTGCAACTAAGGAATTCCTTAGTTTGAAGAAATGAAAGCCAGTGTAGCCATGCATTAATTTAGTTTGAATTAATCCTCATTAATTTGAACTAAATTGTAAGGGTACACCAGGGGTCGGAAACCCCTGGCACCCATGCCAGAAATGTCCCAGAAGCCAAGCCTGAGTGCCACGCAGTGCTGCTCAGACTTCTCTGCCAGCCCCGCTCCTCCAGCACTCTGCAGCTGGGCAGCATGAGCCGCGTGCCATGGCTCCCAGCCCCCTGCTGGGCAGGGCTGGAGGGGCGTGGAGCAGGTCTGCCCCCTTCCCCCACTTCTGGCTCCAACTGCAGAGTTGGAAGCCACCAGCCGGCAGGGACAAGAGGTGCCTCCAGCTGGACCTGGAGACCACGGGGGGGGGGAGGAGGTAGGTGGCCCTGGCTCAGACCTGGAGGCCACCCACCAATGGGGACGGGAGCCAGCCTCGCCCACAAACTGGAGGCCTGACCCCAGCCCCTTTTGGCCCTGCCCCTGGCACCCACTGAGGGTACGGTGGGCAGGGCTGGCACAGGGGTCAGCAAAAGTTGCCGATCACTGGTGTGGCCACACCCTCACAGATATAAGGTGCTCAGATTCTGTGGCATGAAAGTCATATAAGGATTGAAGATAGAAGAATTATGTGAATAAACCAAGCATGCAAGGTGCACACAATCTTATAATAAAGTGCTAATCTGGTCACACAGCTGCCAATGCAAACTGGTGGAGTCAAAACCTTTACATAACGTTCCTTTTTGGAAAACAGAATCCAAGCTGAGATATGCAAAAGTAAGAAGGCAAGAGAGAAGTGGAATGCAAGAATTACATCTGAGTCACAAAGAAAATAGAAGAAACTTATTATGAGTAAATTTTTCCTGTGGTTCCCTGGCCATGCAATGCACCCCAGAAATGATCAGTAAAATGTAAATTTGCTATATGAACTATAGCTTGTTTTATCTTACGCTTGATCATTGGTTTCCATTGTAAACCTGGATCCTTCTCTGTTTCTGTCAGTCACTTCTCCCCAGCCTTCAATGCCTCATATTGTTAATGTTTGGTTTCTTTTCTATCAATGATGAATGAGTCACAAATTATTAGTCATTGCATCCACAGGGCAATGTGACACTAACATGGTCAGAGATAGCTTCTGGGGAATTCTCTTTGCTTGGGAAGTTTTCCACTACTGGAAAGCTCTAAAAGCAAGGAGTCTTGTGGCACTTAAAGACTAACAGATTTATTTACCGCATGAGCGTTTGTGGGAGAAAATCCCACTTCATCAGATGCCTTGAAGAGGTCTGATGAAGTGGGATTTTCTCCCATGAAAGCTCATGCAGTAAATAAATCTGTTAGTCTTTAAGTGTTACAAGACTCCTTGCTTTTTTGCTTTACTAGACTAACACGGCTGCCCCTTTGAAACTTGGAAAGGTGTAGAAGCAACTTTGCTACCTCCTAAGCTAGCCCTCCCCCGTCCCTCAAAAGGGAAAGGAAGTATGGTATATAAAATATTCTCCAAAGGCAGGGCATGGGTGGTAAAGGACATGATGGAGCGGATCCTACACTGCTGTAAGGTCTGTTCTCATAGACCCGCAGACTCTAAGGTAAGAAATGATCAGTATGATCATCTAGTCTGACTTCCTGCACAATGCAGGCCACAAAACCTCACCCACACACTCCTGTAATAAACCTCTAACCTATGACTGAGTTATTGAAGTCCTCAATTTAAAGCCCAGAGAATCCACTAGCAAGTGAGCTGTTACCCATGCTACAGAGGAAGGAGAAAAACATCCAGAGCTCTCACCAATCTGCCCTGGGAGAAAATTCCTTCATGACACCAAATACGGTGATTGGCTAAAACTCTGAGCATGTGGGCATGTCTCACCAGCCAGTCATCCGAGAAAGAATTCTCCGTAATAACTCAGAATCCACCCCATCTAGTGTCCCTTCTCAGTTCACTGGCATATCCACCAACAGTAGTCAAAAATTAGTCATTTGCCAAAGTAGGCTGTCCCATCATACCACCCCTTCTATAAACATACCAAGCTCCATTTGAAGCCAGCTACATTTTCTTCCCCCATAGCTTCATTTGGAAGGCTATTCCAGAACTTTAGTCCTTTGATGGTTAGAAACCTGCCTCTTTATTTAAGTATATATGTTCTGATAGACAGTTTGAGTCTATTTGTTCGTGTTCATATTGGCACGGTAGTCAAATAATTCCTCTCCCTTGCTGTTATTTATCCCTCTGATATATTTATAGAGAGCAATCATATCTCCCCCTCAATTGTCTTTTGGTTAGACCACAGCCATATTCTTTAAGTCACCTCTCATAAGGCAGGTTTTCCATTCTGTGGATCATCCTTGTAGCCCTTCTCTGCACCCGTTTTGGTTTGAATTCATCTTTCTTAAACATGGAGGACCAGAACTTCACACAATATTCTAGATGAAGTCTCATCAGTGCCTTGTATAACCATACTAACACCTCCCTATCACTACTAGAAATACCTCTTCTGATGCATCCTAGGACCTCATTAGCTTTTCTCATGGCCTTCACATCACATTGACGGCTCATAGTCATCCTGCGATAAAATAGTACATCCAGATCCTTCTCCTCTGTCATTTCCAATTGATGTGCCCCCAACTTAAAGGAAAAATTCTTGTTATTAGTCCCTAAATGCATGGCCTTGCACTTTCCATTATTAAAGTTGATCCTATTCTGAATACTCCAGTTTACAATGTCATTCATAGCTTCCTGTATTATATCACAGTCCTTCTCTGTATTGGCAATACCTCCCAGCTTGCTGTCATCTGCAAACTTAATAGGCATATTCCTACTTTTTGTGCCAATATCAGTAATAAAAAGGTTAAATAAGATTGGTCCCAAGATCGATCCCAGAGGAGCTCCACTAGTAACCTCCCTCCAGCTTGATAGTTCACCTTTCAGTATGACATGCTGTCTTTTCCCCTTTAACAAGTTCTTTAACCACCTTTCAATTTTTGTATTATTCTCCATCTTTTCTAATTTAACTAATAATTCCCTGTGCAGAAGTGTAGCAAATGCCTTGCTGAAATCTAAGTAAATTAGATTAACTGCATTCCCTTTGTCAAAAAAGTCCATTATCTTTTCAGAAAAAGAGATCAGGTTGGTCTGGCATGATTCACCTTTTTTAAAGCCATGTTGTATTTTATCCTAGTCACTGTTAACCTCAATATCCTTAAGTACTTTCTCTTTCAAAATTTTTCCAAGACCTTGTATCCTACCAATGTTTAACTAGCAGCCTTGTAGTTACCCATATAATTTTAATTCCTTTTCTTGAGAATAGGAACTATATGAGATATTCTATAGTTACATGGTACAATCCCAGAGTTCATAGGTTCATTAAAAATCCTTGCTAATGGGCTGGCAAGTTCATGTGCCAGTTCCTTTAATATTCTTGGATGGAGATTATCCAATCTCCTCCTCCCCACCATTTAATCCCATTAAGCAGTTTGAGTCTGGCTTCTACCTCAGATATTGTAATATCCACCTCCATGTTCTCATTCCCATTAGTTACTCTATCATGACCCCCAAGCTCATCATTACCCTCCTTTAAAAGAGGCAAAGTACTCATTCCGATATTCAGTCATGCCTAGATTATCCGTGACCTCCACCCCATTCTCAGTGTTTAGTGGTCCCACATCTTTCTTCTTTGCTGTCTTCGTATTTATACGGATAAAGAACCTTTTACTATTGGCTTTAATTCCCTTTGCAAGGTCCAACTCTGTTAGGCTTTTGACCTTTCTCACTTTATCTCTACATGTTCTGACCTCCAAGAGGTAGCTTTCCTTCCTGCTCCCTCCCATCTTCCACTCCTTGTAGGTTTTGTGCTTCTTCTCAATCATCTGTCCAAGATGCTTACTCATCTACCTTGGTCTACAACTCTTGCCTGTGAATTTTTAACCCTTGTTTTGAATGCAGGCTTCAGGTAGTTCCTGCAACTTGGACTTGAAGTAATTCCAAGCCTCCTCCACCCTTACATCCATGAGTTCTTCAGTCCAGTCCACATCCCTAACCAATTCCCTTAATTGTTTTAAAGTTAGTCCTTTTTACATCAAAGACCCTCGTCAAAGATTTATTTTTCTTTATCCTTCCATTTATTTTGAACTGAATTAGCTTGTGGCCATTCAAACCAAGATTATCCACTATAACCTGTTCCTCTATGAGGTACTCACTACTCACCAATACCAAATCTAAGATGGCATCCTCGTTTGTTGATTTGTTAACAGACTGGTGAAGGAATTCATCATCTATCACATCCGGAAAAATCTGAGCCCTCTTATTACTACTAGCATATGCCCTCCAGTCTATACAACAGAGAGAGAATCTAGACTAGACTTCTTGATGCTAGTGTGCATGGTCAAGTATCAGCTAACTGAAGTAAGCTCCCTGCGGTTGCCTCTGTGTTTGGATGTTGTTAATATTATTACACGATTATTATGGTAGGGCATAGGGACCAACCAAACCTTAGACTTCATTGTTCTGAGTACTGTACAAACACAGAATAGTGTACACTCCCTGTCAGGGGTTAAAGTAAGCCGGAACGCCCCAGAACATAGTGTCAGGGCCCACAAATCTGACAGGCCAGAGTTCCAGGGCCCAGATTCCAGAATCTGGAAAAATCAGGCCCACACATGCGTGAAGGGGGGACTAGACAATACAGGAAGGGGCCCCAGGGATTAGGAATGTTCCAGGGCCCCTCAAAGTATACTTTAACCACTGCCCCCTGCCCCCTAAGAACTTACAATCTAAACAGGTAAGAGAGACACCATGCTGGGGGAAGGGATATAACACACAAGCAGAGTGAAGATCCAAAGGGGCAGCTGTGTTAGTCTAGTTCAGTAAAACAAACAAACAATGAGTCCTGTGGCACTTAAAGACTAACAACTATATTTATTGCATGAGCTTTTGTGGGAGAAAAGTGGGATTTTCTCCCACAAAAGCTCATGCAATAAATAGATGTGTTAGTCTTTAAGCAGAGTGAAGAATATGATAGCAGAAAAAGCACGTGGATTGATTAAATCAGATTTTAAAACAGGAGCTCTTGATTTAAATAACTGATTTTATTCTTCTTTTGCAATTAGACTTTCTTATTTTCCTAATGAAATATTCATGTTGATATGCAAACAGATCTAGCCTTTACACTAATGTTGGAACTTCTTTTTTATATCCAGGTGGATACATTATACCTATATACATTTATTTAAGCAATTATATAGCTTAACAGTTCTTAATCTTTACACTTTTTATGTTTGAAAATATTGAAATCACTTTTCTTATTTACAAATTGGTAATATTTTAATTTGGAATTCATGTCAAACTGCTTTTGGAGGGAAAGCACAATTTAATTAAAAATGTATAAAACTAGCATTTAAATATGTTTGGTTTTTAATTCAATAAAACTACCTCAAATTTATTGGATACATAAAGAAAAAAAAGTATGTTTGTCAAAACATGCTTTGCACTGAAAATTAGCTGATTCATTAAGCATTAACTGAGGTCAGTAAACTGATGAATATTTTCTGATCACAATGTGTTAGATTTTCAAAGGCACTTAAGTGCCTAAAGATGTAGATAAATGTCTAGAGGGATTTTCAAAAACACCCAAGCAGATTAGTTGCCTAATCCCCTTGACATCAGTGTGAGTCGGACGCTGTCATATACACCTAGCACTGACAGAGCTCCCCACTCGCTGGATGCTTACCAGACTCTCTGCAGCCCACATCTATGGGTTCTGCATGCTTTTTAACCCTCCTGAATCTGAACAAAGCCCAGGAACTAAATTGGGCACCCTTGCTGCAGTGGCATACCAACAAGGGTCTCCGGCACCTGGGGGCCTAGCCCCCTGGCCCTGCTCATGCCACCTGTGCAGAGCAGGAGGTGTCCCAGCACCTCTCTCCAGCTCCCCAAGCAAGGTGGTGTCTCTACTGGTGGGTGAGGGGGTGGAGCCTTGGAAGGGTGCAAATGCAGGCTTGGTTTTTTTGCCTTCCCAGCCCCTTGCTCTTACTTAGTGGGTGGTGTCCACCTCTCCCCTCTGCAGCCCAGTGCTGGCTTTGATGAGGGCAGACACATCCCCCAGCCTGAGGAGGGGGGCTGGTCTGGCCTTTCATGATGTGCACAGAAGTGCTGAGGGACACTCCTTAGCTTCTCCTAAGGCCTCTGCCCCCAAGAAGGGCGGGGCTGGGCAGCACACCAGTACTGGCCTGCTGCTCCAGCCAAGCAGCCTGACACCAGGGAAGGCATCCTCACCCCACCTGGTGAGGGGGGGGGGCAGGGCTGGCCTTTACAACATACAGGGAGGGAGGTACTTCAGCATCCCCTGTCCCAGTGCCACACCATGCACCCCCTGCTCCACTTACCAGCAGCTCCCTCACTCTTCCCCCTGACCCAGAGACCTTCACCCACCCTCATAAGCCATTACTTTGCTGCTAATATAAGCCTCACTCTCCTGCCCAAAGCTTCCTGTGTCTTACTCTGCCACTCCTCCATTGCCCTCCTGTGTCCCCCTATTAACACCGATTTCTTTGTTCTGCTGCCGAGGATTTCCACAACCCATCCCTGCCAGAAAGTTTGAGGGACTAGGTTCCTCCAGCTTCAGCCAATGCACTGCCCCAACTTTTCACTCAACCAGGCAAGCATTAAGCTTTAACTATTGTCCATGCACTGGAAGCAGAAACATGCTACAGTAGAATTCCATGATATAAGCACTTCATAACAACAACTTCATAACTTAATGCATAAATAGTACATAGGGAGAATTCCCCAAATGATCACAGCTGCCTAATCTGTTCGTGTGCTTTTAAAAATCCCAGTAGGCATGTATCATCATAGTTAGGTGCCCAAAAATCTTCAGGTGCATGTCTTTCAAGTTTTAGACTTAGCAGCTCCTCGTCCATGCCCATTTGATTTTTATTCATTGATAAGAAAAGGACAAGCGTTCCAGGCTTCGTCAACTCTTCTTCCTTCTTTGTCAAAGGCTTTTGACTATGAATGAACCAGTGCAAATGATGAAAATATTCTCTCTGCACCTGTAAGCTAAATTGAACTCTTAAAGTTATTCATATAAAAGCTCTTCTAATAGAACGGAAATGGAAAGTACTGAGGTTTGGAAAAAATGTAAACACCAGCGTTTTCCCCTTTATGAAGAATGAAATCAGGCATATTTATAAAGCCTGAGCTAACCTCAGAAGATGAAGATGTTTTTCCCTTGAATCAGTATACACTATGAAAATAGCACCATTTAATTCATTACAGTTTAATGGGGGTACCACTGATGCAGCATATTTTTATTTATATATTTAAATTATTTTAATAGATGATAAGATTAGGCCTTGCCATAGCAGAGTCAATTTTAAAATAAAAATGTACTTAATTTAAATGTTAAAAATGTTGTTTAAATTAAACAAATCAGATGCTGATTTGTAGCCATCAGGTGCCAACCTTATGTTATTTGTATAGTTGATTTATTTATTTATTTTTCATAATGGAGATGTTTGTTAGGAAGGGATCACTAAAAGGAAAGAAAAGGGAGTGAAGAAGTCAGGCACTCAAAACACATTGAAATTCAATTGAGTTGGATGTTAAGCTCCTGAAGGTGCCTTTGAAAATTCCAGCAGAAATTTGCAGGAAAGACACAATGTTTTATAGAGCCATTCAAAAACTAACTTCAAGTAAACCCAAGAAAATAAAATATTTTACAGGAAAAATATGGCTAGAATAAGCTTTTTATATATGTAAGCCAGGCTTAAATGAACTCACCTCTGACATTTAGTGATGAACTATGGAAAAAGACTGCAGGAGCAAATGTATATGGACACACCTACTCTGCCTGAGTTCAGAACACAGAGCTGTCATGCCAAACAATCAACTTGGGCTGGTTTGGGGTTAAAATTTACTGTTTACTGACTGCAGGGGTAATGAAATATTGTACAGATGCTTCATAGCAAATGAACAGAAGAGGGTAATCATCAAGTAATCTATCCCCTGACATGATGCCCAATATCTGGCCCATACCTGACCCTCTTAGCTAATAGCCACTAAGGAACCTATCCTACATGAACTTATCTAAATCTTTTCTGAATCAAGTTACAATTCACACCTTCACTGCCTTCAATTCCAAAGTGTTCCACAGGCTGACTTGGCATTGTGTTAAATTTTGTTTTAAACTGTTGACTTTTAATTAGAACTGGGAGACCCCTAGTTCTTGTGTTAAATGAAGGAGAAAATTCCTTAATCACATTCTCCAGAACATTTATGATTTTATATACCTTTTATATACCTCTGTCATACACCCCTGTAGTCGCCTCTTTTCCAAATTTACATAGTCCCTATCCTTTTAACGTTTCCTGACATGAAAGCCATCCGATACTCTTAATCATTTTTGTTACCCTTCTTGATAACTTCTCCATTTCCAATGTACCCTTTTTGAAATAAGGTAACCAGAACTGCATGAAGTATTCAAGGTGTGGGAGTATTAAGGATTTAGACAGTGGCATTATGATATTCTCTGTCTTGTCATATACTCCTTCCCTAATGGTTCCCAACATTGTTAGCTTTTTTTTCTCCACTGCCACTGCATATTGAGTAGATTTTTTTAAAAAGAACTATCAAAGACAATTGTAAGATCTCTTTCTTGATTAGTAACAGCTAATTTACATCTCCGAATTTTGTATACAAAGTTGGGATTATATTCTGCAATGTGCATTTTATTTTTTTGCTTTTACCAATATTGAATTTAAGCTGCCTTTTTGTTGCCCAATCACCCAGTTTTATGAAATCCCTTTGTAAATTTTCACAGTCTGCTTTGGACCATCTTGTATAATTTTCAATCATCTGCAGACTTAACCACTTCACTGTTTACCCCTTTTTCCAAAACATTTATGACTATGTTTGACAGCACTAATCCCAACACAGATCCATTGAGGACACAGATCTATTTCCCTCTGGTAATTCTGGAAACTGAACATTTATTCCTACCAGTTGTTCCCTGACTTTTAACCAATCACTGACTGAGGTGAGGACTGTCACTGTTATCCCAGGACTGATTAGTTTTTCCCAAGAATATTTGGTGAGGGACCTTGTCAACAGCTTTCTGAAAGTCCAAGTACGCTATATCCACTGGATCACCTTTGTCCAAATATTTGTTGACATTCTCAAAAAATTTTAATAGATTGGTGTTGCATGATGTCCCTTTACAAAAGCTGTGTGCTGTCTCTTCCCCAAAACCATTGTCTTCATCTATGTGCCTGATAAGTCTGCTTCTTTCCAGAGCTTCAATCAGTTTTCCTGGTACTGAGCTTACTGGCCTATAGTTGCCAGGATTGCCTTTGGAGCAGTCTTTAAAAATTGGCATTGTGTTATCTGTTATCCAGTTGTCTAGTACAAAATCTGATTTAAGCAATAAGTTGAACATCAGAGTTAATAATGATGCAATTTCATATCTGAGTTCATTCAGAACTCTTGGTGAATACCATTTGGTTCTGGTGGCTTTTTGCTGTTTATGATTTTTCTCCAAAACATCCTCTATTTATACTTCAGTCTTGGACAGTTCCCCAAATGTGTCACCTACTGAGAATGGCTTAGGTGTGGGAATCAATTCTACATTCTCTGTAGGGAAAAATGACGCAAAGAATTCATTTAGGTTATTCACAACAGCCTTGCCTTCCTCGAGTGCTTCTTCAGTACCTCGATCATTTAGTGGCCCCAAATGAGTATATGGTAGTCTTCCTGCTTCTGATATACTTAAAAATATGTTTTGCTGTTAGTTTGAGGCTTTCGCTAGTTGCTCTTAAAATTCTTTTCCTAGTTGCTCTTCAACTTCTGTTTGGCCTGCCTAATTGAACTCTGCATGGGTACGTCTACACCATGTGTTTAAGTCGATTTAAGGGCCTTTAAGTCGACTTAAACAGAGCCCTGTCTACACTGCAGGGCAATAAAGTCAACTTTAGGGTCCAGTAAAGTTGACTTTATAAGGTCCACTTATAAAGTTGACTTTATTGTTAAGTCGACTTTATTAAGTTGATTTAAGGCAATGTGGAGTTACTAAGTCAACTTAATAAAGTCGACTTAGTGCAGTGGGGCCATTAAGTCAACTTTATAAAGTCGAATTAAGCCAGGGCACCCATTTAAAGTCAACTTTATAAAGTTGACTTAATGTAGTGTAGCCTTACTCTAAGTCGACTTAATAAGGTCTACTTAAAGTCGACTTTAAGTAGACGTTATTAAGTCGACTTAATAAAGTCGACTTTGCTTTTATACTGTTAGACATATCCTATGTGACTTGCCAGAGTTTATTTTTCTGTTTTCCTCAGTATAATTTGAATTCCAATTTTCAAAGGATGCCTTTTTTCTTTTAACTGCTTCTCTTGCTCTCTTACTTAGCCACAGTGGCTTTTTTTTTTAATCTTTTTACTATTCTTTTTAATTTGTGGCATACACTTAGTTTGAGCCTCTGTTACAGTGTTTTTAAAGATGTTTCCATGCAACTTGTAGGCATTTCACTCTTGTCACTGTTCTTTCAAATTTCCATTTAATTAGCGCCTTCATCTCTGTTTCACTCCCCTTTCTGAAGTTAATTACTACCATGGTTGGCTTCTTAGAATTTCCCTCTCATGAGGATGTTAAAATAATATTATGGTCACTACTACTCAGTGGTTCAACTGCAATCACCTGTTGGACCAGATCTTGCGCTATACTTAGAACTAAACCAAGAATTGCCTCTCGCTTGAGAGTTACAGGACTATCTCCTCCATGAAGCAGTCATTAATTTGGTCTAGAAACTTAACTTTTGTATCCCACCCTGAGGTGACACATACCCAGTCACCATGGGGATATTTGAAATTGCCCATTATTTCTGAGTTTTTTTTATTTTATTTTTATAGCTTCTTTAATCTCCCTGAGCATTTCACAATCACTACCATTCTGGACAGGTGGTTGACAGTATATTCCAACTCTTATGCTCTTATTATTTAAGCATGGAATTTCTATCCATACAGATACTGTGGTATAGTTGATTTAAGATTTTCACTAGATTTGTCTTTATTAGTTTTCACATATAGTGCCACTTGCCCAGTAGTACAACCTTTTCTGTCACTGCTATATAGTTTGTACCAAGGTTTTACAGTGCTCCACTGTTTATCATCATTTCATCAAGCTTCTCCAATGCCTATTTAACACTATCTTCATTTAATACCACACACTCAGTTCACCCATCTTATTATGTAGACTTCTGGTATTCATACAACAGCAATTTTAAAATATATCATTTTTAAGTTGCCTGCCTTCATGTCTTGTAATTGAATGGAACCTTTTTTCATTTGATTGCTTCTCTTCTGTTCCTACCTGTACTTTATCAACTTCTATTCTCTCCTCTATACTGAGATGTCGAGAATCCCCTTCAGTATGTTGCTGTCCAAAACAAGTGCTCCTTCACACACCTGTCACCTTTCTGCTCTTAGTTTAAAAATTACTCTGAAGCCTTTTTAATTTTACATGTCAGCAGTTTGCATCTGTTTTGGTTTGGGCAGAGCTCATCCTTCCTGGTAGGCTCCATCTTTCTCAAAATGTTCCTCAGCTCCTAATAAATCTAAAATCTCTCCTCCCCACACTATCATCTCATCCATGCACTGAGACTTTGCTGTTTGCCTTTCTAATTGACTCTAGGGTGTGGAAGTGGAAGCATCTCAGAGAATGCTATTATGGAGGTTCTAGACCTTATTCTCTTGCTTGGTAGCCTAGATCTCAGCTCCAGAACTGTCTCCTATTTCTTCCAGTGTCACTGTTACTTATTTGAACTATAACTACTTGGTTCTCCCCAGCACTGCACATAAGGTCTGTCTATACATCTTGAGAGATCCACAACCTTTGCATCCAGCTGGCAATTCACCATGTGGTTCTCCTGGTCATCATAAACCCAGCTCTCTGTATTTCTAATGATTGATTCCACCATTTCTATTACCTGTCTCTTCCTAATAACAGGGATTCCCTCCCTTGGAGAGCTATACTCAGTGAGAGAGGCTGCCATGATATCACCTGCAAAGAGGGTTCAAACTATGGGATCAGTCTGATGTTCTACTTTCCTGAGACTTTCCCCATTCTCAATGGCGCAGAGAATGTCAGATGGATAATCTTACACATTGCATTCAGTGTAATAAACTGGATAGCTCCCACTTTGCTGCTGGACTTCTGACTGCATTCTGTTTACCCCTGCAGCCTTTTTGTTTTGCTTGGTTTGTTGGGGGGGGGGAGCGAATTGTGTGGGTTTTTTCAGAGCAGAGGTGTTTATTGACCTAAATTTAGAGAATGTTAAGTACACTTGGCTCTCACAGTCCCCCTCCAAACTCCCTTGCAAAACTTCATTTGCTTCTCCTGTTCTCTAGCTCCTCTGGTCACTTAGGAGCTGGCTTTTTAAAACCCTGTTCTACTAAAGTAGCTCCATCCCCTTGTTTTTGGTGTGTAGATCAAAGCCATATAAAGGAACTCTGAGCTTGCCTAATCAGGCCAGTAGACTTAGCACACAGCTCCTAAAGAGACTGAACAGTGTGTTACAGTCAGGCAGTAAGCACACAACAAACAAACATACCAAACAGAAAACAAACTCACCCAAAGGGTCACAAAGTTACCCCTCCTAGAAAACTTCCTTGCAAAACTCCTGTGTGCTGCACCTATTCACTGCAGGAATAAAGGGCAGCAGAAGAGTGCTTGGGATGTGCTGACTGAAGGTGTCACCCTAAACTTATATCTTGTCAATTTTAAAATGGATAGCCGTGTTAGTCTAGTCCGGTGAAAAAACAACAAGGAGTTGTGTGGCACTAATCTGTTAGTCTTCAAGTGCCACACAACTCCTTGTTGTTTTTACCCTAAACTTAACCTCACTTGCTCTGCAGGGGTAGGGATGTCAAACCCCAGTGAAAATGAGACAAGTGGGGACAGGTGTTTTGACCTGATGGCGTGGTGCTGTCCAAAGAGTACTAGACCCCATTTGACCCTCCCCTGTCTAGACAGCTGACGAGACTCACTTGAGCATCCTTTTCTCTGTTCGCTGTTTACTAGAGCACTGAGGAGCAGATTTAGGGGCTAAGCCTTAAACCAGGTATGGAGCAGTGCTGCAGTGAAAGACAACTAAACAGCACCAGCAAAGAGTTCCTTGCTATCCAGTGAAATCACTAAGAGCTGGGCTAAGAGGGGGAACCTCAAACTGCAGCACTGCAAAAACTGCAGTGAGGGTGAGCAGCAGCAGCAGTGAGAACAGTGGCTGAAGTGAAAGGTGGCAGTGAGTGACCAGCAGTGGCAGCCACAGCAAACAGCACTATGGGACAGCAGCAATTGGTGGCATAGGCAGTGGCAGCTGTGTAAATATTACTTTATGCTCCTGTCCCTGCTTTTCAGGAGTAGGAGGGAACCCGCCTCTGAGTTCTGGGTCTTCACTGATGAAAATACACTAACCATGAATGGGATGTAGCAAAAGGAAAGGGGACTGATCTGATAAAAGGACATTCACTCATTAGACCTCAGGGTAAAGGCAATGGACAGTGCACAACAAAATGCAGAGTGGGCATTTTCTTATGGTCACAAGCTTTGGAATGTAATCATGATGTTTTCCCAAATTAATAATGGATGCTTTTCACCTTTTAATAAAGGATTTCCTCTGTTATACACAGCCCCAATGCTTGCAAAAGCAGAAATACTGCACCTTAGCAATAGTGTTAAGTTTTTCCAGATTTTAGATGGGAGCTTGAAGTACAGTTGCCTAAAATAACAAAATATCTTTGGTATCCAATAGTATATTTTACATCACTTGTGGGAGAAATAAAATATGAGACATAAACTATAGTAAAATATTTGGGAAAAACAAACTGTTCTTCATACCTATAACTGAACTGGTGAATGTATAAGGAATACCATCTGGCTGCACATTTTACATCCATAAAAGGGGATATAAAAGGTATAATGGTACCTCAAAATATGAAGACATAATGCAAAAATGGAAGAAGCATCAGATATTAGAGGAAAAAAGAAAAATGTATTTCAATTGGCCAAAACCTCCACTGTACTGAAGGTTGTATTCTCCCAGAAATCCAAATTCATAGTTCCCATGAATACAGAAAAAGCATTGTTTTACTGAGAAGCCCAAATCCCTCAAATATGACATAAAAGCATATCAAAACAACACACAGTTCTATTACAAAAGATACTGAGTGCATAATTAACCACTGCTAATACCTATCTGAACATTTGAAAGGAAGAAAAAATATTCCAATGGGATATAAACTATTTATCAAAGCTATATTACAAACATATATATAAATGAAAGTACTCCAGTCAGGCTATGTTTATGTTCCCCTGACAGAAGATGTATAAATAGTAAAAATTTACCACTCATTCACTAGGAGCTAATGAAGCAGAACTAAGATCATATGCACACTATCACTCAAGTGTAAGACACTTGCAACTTCTCAATTTCATATGGAACCGCCTGCTCAAGTCACATATCCTAGAAGAAAGGTCATTTTTTTTGTTTCAGTCTACCCAGTAAACTGTAATTGGCCTGTAAGTTTCATTTTTCTTAAGCTAATGTTAATTTAATGAGTATTCTTTCCACATTCCCGAATATAGGTGATGAAGGACTTTGCTTTTTCACATCTCTGGCATCAATCTGTTCCATACAGTGTGGCATGCAAAGTAACATTTAATTGATGTTTACTGCTCTGTAATATGATTGATATTATTCAATACACAATCACAACTAAAAGCTTTCTTTTTCATTACAGTTCACAGAAATCAAGAGAATCTAACCATGTTCAGTTTCTTTCAGGATATTATAAAATGCTATGCAAGACATCATATCTATTTAGATATCTGGCCCAATAATGTGAAAATAGCCAGGCATAAAAAATATATATTATAGCTAAAAGATTTGAAGTGGATAATTAGAATTTTGCACTCTGCAAGTAAGTGTAGTTAACAGTTAGAGTCTCAGACAAAGGTATGTTTCCCGCTTGTGAATGTCCATTTATAATTCTACAATCTACATTGCGATGTTGGCCAAGAAAAGTATATAGAGTGTGTGGACATCATTTCTCAAAACTGCACATTTCTGCTTGTAAATTTAAACAAATTTCTGATTTTTAGGCCACACCCTATTCAGATAATTTCACTTATCTAGCCAAGTTCCAAAGGGGCAGCTGTGTTAGTCTAGTAAAGCAAAAAAAAAAAAAAAAAAAGAAAGGA
>ML682067.1:12670653-12811429 GCA_007922195.1 Podocnemis expansa
AAGACTCCTTGCTTTTTTTTTTTTTTTTTTCATTTATCTGCTTCATGTGTTATTTTCCAGAAGCTCTTTGGTGTGAAAATGAAATGTAATTTGGAGCACTTCACATAAACAGATTTGTAACATTTCCTTTAAACTTGTTCTGCTAGACCATAGGGAAATGGACATCACATATTTTTAGTCAGTGGATTATCCTTAATACATTATTTTCATTCTAATTTATTTATCTTGCTATTGTGCATTTTGCAAAAATTTTAAGAGTAAAATATGCCCTATGATGTCTAAACAAATATAAGTAAGTACACATTTATTTCTGAGAATGGGGCAACTGTAGGGTATACGCTGTATGACAGAAAAGGCTACGGTAGGATAAAAATTTCACACAGGTGCAATGTCAATTGGTATAACACACATGCCTTTCTTGCTGTAATTATGAATTACAATTAAACTTAAAATTCTTCAAGACATAAAAATGCTTTTCATACATGAGTGAAAAGTTAAATATACACTACTGACAAGTGTCTTGGGAAGGCAAGAGTTAATGGGAAAACACTGAACTACTTGAAACAGAAAAGAACCTTAATCTTGGAAAACTACGAAAGGAAGAAATTTTCCCTACCATGAATCACCATAGTCTGAGAGAAATTAAAACATACCTCTGCAAACCTGTAAAAACAACAGTGATTCAGAAATGGAGGATAAGCATTTAAATAGGGTGCTGTGGGTGAAACACTGGATCCCCTCCACAACAAAGCATACGGCAATGGGTAAATTGCATTAGAAAAGGGAATTTCACTAATACAGAAATGTAGAGGTTGCATTTATGTTTCTTTTCTGTGCAACTTGTAGGTGCTTGCTTTCCCATATTATTTCATCTTCAAATCTCTGGTTTTTCTATTAAATAAATGTTTGGTTTATTTCTACCCCAAGCAAATCTTTTTTTATGTAAACTGTGTGGATTGTTTCCAGAGGGGTAGCCATGTTGGTCTGTGTAAAGCAAAAGAAAGAGAGTGCTGTGGCACCTTAAAGACTATCAGATTTCTTCAGGTATTAGATGCATCTGACGAAGTGGCCTGGAGCCCACAAAAGCTTACGCTCGAAGAAATCTGTTAGTATTCAAAGTGCCACCGGGACTCTCATTGTGCAGAGTGTTGGTTCCAAAATGATAACTCTGAAGATCTGATAACTCTGAAGAAGTGAAGATAATGCCAAAGAAGATATGTGAATGAGAAGTGAAGATAATTCAAAACAAATGAAGAAGTGGTAACTCCAAAGAAGATAACTTGGGAGCAGTTTTCACTCCTTTAGGGGTGATGAACCAGAGAAGACAAGACTCACTGTTTAACTGTTAAGAACACAGCATAGCCAAATTGAGGGTGCTTTGGGACCAGAGGGGCGGTTATGGTCACTCTGAAAGTAGTAACTAGACTGGTGGAACCAGAGTCAGATCTTTATGCTTCCTACTGGTATCAGAGATCTGATTCATAGCAGCAAAGCATTAAGGCATGTGGGGTTAGAGCAGATGGTGACAGAACCCCTTGTGCATATGGGTATAGTGAGAGAACCCGTTATGGGTGATCTCCAAACATCACACCTGTCTTCAACAGTGGTCCAAACCTGAGCTTCAGGGGGAGGGTTCAGAATAGAACTATGGTGTGATCCACCATGTCATCCACTCCCTGTTACCGATAGTCAGAGGCTGAGGGTCAACCCAAGGATGGGTTTACATCTTTAACCATCTTAGCTATTAGCTATTGATGGATCTAACCATCATGAACTTCAATTTTTTTTAAACACAGTTATACTTCTGGCCATCACTACATCTCATGGCAGTGAGATCCAGAGGTTAGTTGTGCTCTATGTGCAAAAGCACCTCCTCTTGTTTGTGTTAAATCTGTTGTCTGTTAATTTCCTCAGACAATCCTTGGCTTTTATTTTGTGAGAAAGGGTATATAACACACTTCTCTATTCACTTCTTTCCCCACACCATTCATGATTTTATAAAATTCTTTTATAACCCACCCCTAAGTCCCCATTTAGTTGTCTTTTTTGTAAGCTGAATTGCTATCATCTTTTTAGTATTTCCTTGTATGGAAATCATTCGACACCCTTCAGCATCTTTGTTGCCCTTCTCTGTACCTTTTCCAATTCCATTATATCCTTTTAGAGGTTAGGTTACCTGAACGAGATGGAATATCCAAGGTATAAGCACACCATGGATTTATAAAATGGCATTATGATATTTTCTATATTATTTTCTATTCCTTTCCTAATAGTTCCTAATACGCTGTTATCCTTTTTGACTGCTGCTGAGAATTGACAGGAAGTTTTCATAGAATTAGTTGGGGGTGACTCTACAATCTTTCTTGGGTCGTAATAGCCAACTTAGAATGCATCCTTGTATACGTATTGTTGGGTTTATTTTTGCTAGGGTGAATTACTTTGTACTTATGATGCTGAATTTCATCTTAGTTTTGTTGCTTAGTCACCCAGTTTTGTGAGATTCCTTTGTAAGTCTTAACAATCTTGTTTGGACTTACCTATCTTGAATAATTTTAAACTATCTGCAAATTTTGTCATATCACTGGTCACCCCCTTTACCAGATCATTAATGAAAATGTTGAACAGCATATGTACCAATACAGATCATTGGGGAACTGCATTGTTCACCTCTCTCCATTGTGAAAATGGACCATCTATTCCTATCCTTTGTTTCCCATCTTTCAATCTGTTATTGATCCACAAGATGATTTTCTGTTTGATCCCAAGGCTACTTTGCTTCCTACAGCCTTTGATGAGGGACCTTGTAAAATTCTTTCTGAAAATCCCAGGACATTTTATAGACTAGATCAGTGTTTCTCAACCTTTTGATACCAGTGTCTGACTTGATACTACTCTGTATCTGGGGGATGTCAGGGACTGGTGCTGGTCCATGGACTAGATTATCCTTCTAATATACTTGCTGGATCCCTCAAAGAATTCTAATGGACTGGTGAGGCATGCCTTCCCTTTACAAAAGCTATGTTGATGCCTCCCTCAACAAACTGTGTGTCAAATGTCTGATAATTCTGGCTAGTTTCTATCAATTTCCATATATTGAAGTAATTGCTAGGATCACCTCTGGAGCTTTTTAAGAAAATCAGTATTATATTAGCTACATTACAGCCATCTGGTACAGAGGCTGATTCAGTGATAGATTATATAGTCTACATTGTTAGTAGTTTTGCAATATCATGTCTGAATTCCCTCAGAACTCGTGGGTAAAAACCATCTGGTCCAGGAGACTTATTACTACACAGATTGTCAGTTTGTTCTAGAACTACTTATACTGACTCATCAGTTTGGGACAGTGTTGCATCACACAAAAAGAACAGCGCTTGCATAGGTATCTCCCCAACATCATCTGCAGTGAAGACTTATCCAAAGAATTAATTTTGTTTCTCTGCAATAGCTTGTATCCCTTGAGAGGTTGAAGTAATGTCAGGGCCTTGGGCAAAATTCAAGGATGGGCATCCCAAACTGCATGGGGGGGTCCCCTATCCTTGACACCCTGCCTGCCTAGCCAGGGCCCCCTCCTACCTCCCAGCCTCACTGCAAGCCCACCCAATCTGCTGGCTTCCCAGCCCCCCTGCTAGGGCCCTAGCCAGCCTCCCGGCCCTACTGCTAGGGCCCCCACCAGCTTCCAAGACCTGCTTCCTGCCTTGCCAGGGCCCTCTCAAACCTCCTGACCCTGCCAAGAAGGCTCCCACAGCCCTCTTGCCTTAACATAGATCCCCATCACACAAGGCCCCTGCTGGCCTCCCAGCCCCAGCAGCAGGGCCAGGGGGCCAGCAGGGGCCCCAGTGAGGCTGGTGGTGAGGGCCCCGCTCAGCATGGGGCCCTGGGCAAATGCTCATCCTGCACCCCACTAGGACTGCCTATAAGTGATCCTTTAGCACCTTTGCCATCTCCTGTTCCCAGTGCCTGATTGTCTTCTGATGTACTTAAAGATAATTTTACTTAGTTTTTGCATCCTTATCAACTTGCATCTGGGATTACTATTTTCACATTTTGCTTGCCAGAAATACTTCCTATTTTCCTCATTAGGACTTCACCTCCAAATTTGCAGGATGACTTTAGCCTCAAATGGCCTTTGTTTTCCTTCTGTGAAGCCAGGGCTCAACGAAACCGGCTCCCAGATAGGTTCCAACCCTTTTATTTTTGGTCACCAGTGGGCACTCCTCCAATGCATTTCCCCAGGACAGCTAGGAGCCTGGTTACAAACCCCAGTTGCCATGGCGACCTAGCATTCACAATTTGCTGAGCCTTGGGTTAAGCCATGATAGCATTCTTTTGATCCCCTTACTGTCTTAATATATTTGGGGTATACATTTAGTCAAAGCCTCTATTATGATGCTTTTCAGTAGTCTCCATGCTGCTTGTAGGCATTTCACCTCTGTGACAACTTTTTGAAAATTTCTATCTAACTAGCACCCTCATTCTTTTGTAGCTCTCTCTTTTAAAGTTAAATGCTACTATGGTGGGTTTTTTTTTTTTTTTAGATATTCCCCTCTCTGCAGGAATATTAAGTTTAATTACATGATGTACACTATTATCAAGCAGTTCAGGTATAGTTAGCGCTTGGACCAGATCCCATGCTCCATTGAGAACGCAATCAAAAAGGTCTTCTGGTCAGGTGGTCAGAAGCATATTCCTACCGCTAAACCTTTATTGCTTAAGCATGGAATTTCTATCCATAGAGTGTCTAATGAACAGTTTGATTCATTTAAGATTTTCACATTGTTTGACTCAATGCTTTTTTAAACATACATTATCAACACTCTCCGTCCCCGTCCCCCCCAGTTCCCCACAATGTGCCCAACTCCGTCATTCCTATATATTATACTGGTATTATCCTCATTCTATCGAGTTTCTACAGTGCTTATCAATATCCTCATTTAATGAAAGGCACTCAAGTTCTCCTATCTTAGTATTTAGAATTCTAGCATTTGTATGTAAGTGCCTATACATTCTGCCAGTATATAGCCTTTTTGTGTTGGGTTTAAATGGGACTCCTTTACCCTTTGACTTTTTCTGACTATCTTCCACCTGTACTTTCCCAACTTTTTTACTATCCTTCATGCTAGGATACAGAGTTCTCCCTTTAACAAATTCATCCCTAAATGATGGCTCTGCTTGAACTGTGTGCTCCTCCATATCTGCCAGCTTCCCCCAGCTCTTAGTTTAAAAAATCCACTACTACCTTTTTAATGTTATGTGCAAGGAGTTTGGTTTCATTTGGTTAAAGTGGAGAGCATCCTTCCCACATAGACTACTCCTGCTCCCCTCCAACTCTGCCAAAAGCTACCTAGTTCCCAATAAGCCTAAATCCTGACTCTCTACACTATTGTCTCTGCATACATTTAGACCTTGCAGTTCTGCATGTCTTATTGGCCCTGCCCAGGCAACTGAAAACATTTCAGGGAATGGCAGCATGAAGATTTGACATAAAACCCTAGTTCAGATCTGTTTTATTATCCAAACCATCATGACTCTGACAAACAGACGTATATTTATCAGAAATATTGTAGGATGAATAGGCAATGATTTTTTCAAACTCGCTAAGCCATCTTCTACTTCTAAAATGGTACAGGGACAAACAACATCCTTATTGCTGGTATAGTGGTTAGCACAAGGAACCAGGAATAAAGTCGCCTAAGCTCTCTACCTGTGCCTATCAGTAATTTGACGTTTGGCTGCACTCAAATATCTTACTTTTTTGTTCATGTGGTAAGTGGATGACTACCTCAGAATGTTGACTGTGAGGCTAAACTGTGTATAGACCACTATGAGATCCCTAGATGAAAAAACCCCACGGAAGTGCAAAGTGTTCTTATTATAACTGGATGCTTGCAAAGCTCATAAAGGGGTAAAATCCACTGATGTTTTACTTGTTGCTACATTGCTATATCTTCTATTCAGTTTTAGTTAACTTCTTAGGGCAACAATTTGTTAACAACTTTAAAAAAACATTACAGGCACTGCATGCTCTTGTTCTCTACCATCATGTGAAAAAATCCTGACCTATCACGAGAACTGACCCCCTCTGAAATGCCATCTCTCACATTAAAAAGATCTACTGTATCTACAGAGAATAAACATTTACTTCACACTGCTGTTATAAATGTCTGTACATTGTTTTGGTGAATAAGTACTGTTAGGTGATAAAATGCAGTATGTAAATTGGAATGTATTTCTCACCAGGCATTTGCACTTGAATACTTTACTTACCCAACTCTTGCTGAAGTCAAGAACTATTATAAAAAAGATTTTGGAGGTGATATTCTACATTGCTTCATGTTATAACTCTATTGCACTTTAGCAGTGGTCCATATGAACAAAGAGAGAGGCTTTAGGTTGTTTTTCTTTTCTGTTTTTTTTTAATCTTCTTTTAATTTTGTGAGCATGGTGCTGAAGGACTTGAAAAATCAAGTCTGTACAATCTAATTAGGGTCTGACTATGGACTCCCTTTTCCCTGCAAATGCTACCCTGTTAATTTCACAGGGAGTCATGTACACATAAAAATACATAGAATGAATACCTTTAAGAATTTTCCTCTACCATAACTACATACAATCCTACCTGAGATGTGCCTATATCATGTTATGCACCTTCAAACAATAAGTAATAATTCTTTAGGTTTATAGATCTTAACAGATCCCAAAATGCATGAAAGACCATATACACCCAAAACCTTGAAATAAATCTGTGGGAGAGGGAAGTAACCAAACAATATAAAGAAAATTGCACAGTATCAAGGCGGAGAAAGTAACAGGAAGGAAACGTTGGCCAAGGACAACATGGCAAAATCCCACTCATACAAAAAAAGAGTCAGGAGAAATTCAATATTAACTCAGCCCTAAGCATTTACATTCTATTCTGGAAGGCCGGGACACAGAGTGCATGGAAGTCAATGCATGGCTGAGTTCTGCTGATATCTGAAACCAGGCTATGTATATGCAGAGGGTAACACAGATTTTTAAAAAAGTAGAAAACCATCAATTTTGGAGGCTATTATCACAGGATGCAACAAAAACAGAATACTGGCGAGTATAGGAATATAGTTGAAAGGGGTTCATGGCTTCATGGAGTAGGTTACAACAACAATTCATAGAGGTAATAAATAATTCAAATTGACCCAATGTCAATGTCAAAACATTATTTAACTCACAAAACTGAAACATTTCCAAGTCAATCCACAAATTCAGAAAAAGACCAAAACAGATAGGCTTTGGTGTGATCTCTAAAGGTCAACAAACGCAGAAATTGTTAGCTAACATATGGCAGATAAGCTTCTGGAACTGAGAATCCTTCACTGACAATGCCCTTACAAACATAAGGATGATACTAGTTAATCTGAATTGTCTAAAGCCTAACGTGAAAGACTAATTTTAAGACACTCAAGATTCATACTAGACAGCATTTTACTAGGCAAAAACATATATTGACTTGCTCATGGAAATGAACTCTGATGCACATTAAGTAACACACTCCCCTACATTAAGCTCCACGTAAGAAGCGAATGATTGCATTCTGCACTATCTAAAGTTCCTAAGAGGTTTTTATAGGAACCCCATGAAATTCACACTGCAGTCATTCAGTCTGGGGATGAGGAGGGCACTGGTGTCTGAAGAAGTTCACAGTCTCCTTTGTCAAGTGCAGATGAAAAAGCATGCTGACCCCTGCTGCTGTCATGATTTGGAAATCAATCAATCAATCAATCAAATCATAGGGCTGGAAGGGACCTCATGAGATCATCGAGTCCAACCCCCTGGGAATTGAACCCAGATATTACCCTAATGTAGTTAAGCTTTCTGCATTTCCTCTGACTGTCTTCTACAGCCTACCAATATCACTTTGGCATTACTTAGGCTGTGTTCCTGCAGAGTTGGCTCTCATCCAAGCCCCACTCAGTGGGCCTAGACACAGGGAAGCCATCTTGATGCAATGAACTAGAGACGTATGATTATGTGTCATCAGTATCATGAAGACTGTCCATCTAAACACTCTTATTAACTGCTCTATAGATTGTACCATATAGTGAACAGGAGGTTTCAATGAACACAGCTGCATGATTCATAACATTATCATTCCCTTAGCATAGATGAACAATATCTGAACACCACCCTCTCGGGCCTTTCTAAGAAAGAAAAGAGCTGAGTCACTGAAACATACCTACAACTGTACTCAAAAGGGTATTCAGGTATGTTAATATCTCCTAGTCAACAGTACCAATGGCAAGCGATATACCTAATAGAATCAGTATGGCCAGTTGCTCTCATAAAATTTCAGAAGAAGAATGTTGACATATTTGCTATACCTGGTGACATTATTAAAAGAACAAGAGATAGACAGGGGTCTACTAGTAATAGGACCAAAAAAACCCAAGTTAATTAATGCAGTTAATAAAGAGCTATATCTGTACAAATCTACAGTAAAGTCTCATTTGCCTCTTTTAAAGGCAAAATCAATTGAAGGGCACATTCTTCTTCCCTTTGTTCTTTCCCATCAATTTTAATGGCTGTAGAACATCAGTCACATGAAATGTAATGGGACAAGAAGACGGATGAGTACATTTGAAGCTGCTAGTCACAGGACAGAAAATGTCCTGATGAAGTGACACTAGCAGCACAGTGTTCAACAATGGAGTCTAGGCAATATTTAGTAAGTGAAACTACAGTGCTACATGATTTGGTATTTGGACAGGGCAAAATGCATAATCTGCCCTATTCATCACATTTCTACAGGTCAGACTATCCGAGGCATTTTCCCATTGAACATGACCAAATGACATTTTTAATTCAAGGAAATGAGCAAAATTGGGAACAAAGACGTCATCTGGAGATAAATGGAAGAGACCTTCTGAATTAATAAGTTTAAAAGACTCTGAAATGAGCTAGTAAAGGTACCTGCATAAAATCTGGAATATACAACCCACAGAAATAAGTAGGCTTCTATATCTTGTGCTAACAGACTGTGTTTAACTAGACTCCACAACTAACAGAGAACTGCTGTATTTGCTTGAATAAAGTGAAGAAATAATAATAAACAGATATTTATAAATAGCTCTGCACTGAAAGACCTTTGGCTACCTTGCACAATATAATAAAATACACAACTAAAAAGGCAACAGAGCCCATTAGTAATCTGAGATAAGGCATGGAGCAAGTGGCAAAGCAAAATAACCATTATAACCAAGCCTACAAACGTAAAATGAAAGAGATTTATACTCATCGAGCACACACATAAAAGATATTTTTGGTTTTACAATGTGTATTGAGTTTCACAGAACAATTTATCCCCTTCTTGAAAATGTAATGAGATTTACGTTGTGTAGTGACATTCCACCTTTAACTTTATAAATCACTGCTGAATAGCTCAAATCACTTTGCTACAATGTCGTGTTTCTTCTTAAAATAATAATAATTATTTGATGATGCTCATGTGCCTGCATTATTATCCAGTGTCTTTACCACCAGATAATATACAATCTGATACCATCTACCTATCTACTATATAGCAGCCAGTCTAGTCTATAATGTCCTGTAATAATTATTTGCTAATTTTTCAATTTATAAAAACATCCCCTTCTTAAAATATTGGGATCCTTGTTCAATATTATAAATAATGGTAATATTTAGATGACCAGTGGTAATATAACTGAGGCCCCAGTCCTACAAGCTGTTTGGCATGGACAGATTCTGTGCTTATGTGGTCTCTGCATAGGTGCTGCAGTCGGTGCATAAAAAGCTGACTCAGCTTGCAGGATCAGGGCTTATGTGATTACATCACACCATCAGGCAAAGGTATCAAACAAGAGATTTGCTCTCTACATGAATGGCCCATAACTTTGGAAATCTATTGTCTTCTAGAAATGCCTGCATATATCTGTGGCACTGTTTTGGATAAGGTGAAGATGTTTTTGTTTTCTTTTCAGTAATACTCTTTCAGAAGGATACAGCTCTATACGTCTACACACATATGCACACACTTTTTCACTTTTTGTTATACAGTATGTCTTCTTCCCTTCCCATGCACACTGTGTGAGAAGACAACTGTGGTCTACACCTAAAAATCTCCACAAGAAATGAAGCTTTGTAGCAACAAACAAAACTCCAGTAACACAGAAGCAGTAAGTCACACCAATCACAAACAGTTGTGTGGAGAAAGAAATTCCATTTTGCAAAAAGACTGACATATTGCTATTTGGCTTCATTCTGAATTGACAGAAATGATGAACATTTGAAATTCTCAGAAAGGAAAATTCACCTCAAAACTTTGCTTCAGCTCAATCAAAATGTTCCAGTTCTACAAAACTATTCTGTTTCAATGTTGACTTTGAAAAATATTCTACTATATAATACAATATAAAATAAAAGTAATTTAAACTGAAAGTGTTTCAGAATGAAAAATGCTTTGTTCTGAAAATGTTGAAGCTGAATGTTTCAACATTGTCAAACATTTCCCGTTTTAACCCCCAAACAAAACTTTGTTGAAGTTGACATGATTTAACAAAGTGTTTTGATTTCAACAGATTGCATTCTCCCATGAAAAATGCTTCTGTTTATATTTTCTGACTAACTCGTATCACAACTTTCATTTTCATTCTAGGACTACCTAGACAGACTCATGAGCACACATCTTTCCATTAGTTTTTAATAATGTGATAATACACATAGGTAACCATTTCAGGACATGGGTATGAACCAAACACTGGGTGAGTTCAGAACACATTAAGACCCATATTTTGAGATAAGTCTTTCCACAATACTGTAGCTGAAAACTATGCAGCCACTCAGCAAACAAGAAAACACTCTGAACATACAAGTTCATGAAGTTCCACCTAGACAAATAACGGGTAATTATATCCAAGGTCTCTTTGGTTATACTAAGTGCAATTCAAATTGTGAAGGGGTGTATGTTTTCTGGATGGGAGTTGGCAATTTGGGGGATTAAAACTCCTTACTAGGGTAAGAGAGAACTTGCTTTGCCTTGCTGACATCATAATATCAGACTTCATGGAAAAATCATCCAGGAAATAAAGACAGAAGGAAGCTATTGGAAACAATCAGACAACATAAAAAGAGAGCATAAATGTATTTTGTTTCCTTTGTTGATTATTAGGGTTTGCATCTGCCACAAGAACCAGGTAATCTTCTAGCCTAAAGAAGAAAATGGTTTCTTTTTTCCACCAGAGAGAAGGATTTGTAGTTTATTAACGTCATCAGAATGTAACCATAAAATGCCATGAAGGTTGATATAGTACTTCACATTTCTTTCTGCCAATATTGTGAAACTTGGACAAGAGTGGTTGTGATGGCTATCCTCTGAGATGAGGATGATGTCTGTTGAAGAAAAGTCATTGAAGAGACTTCAGATGGTTGAGGAGTCCAGTTTTGCTCCACAGATTTTTCTACATGACAGGTAGTTGCTTGGAGAGAACACCTTCTGGAAGAGACACTGTACATTCTTCTTCCTCCTCTGTCATTTCTCAGCCTCTTGAGCAAAGCAATTCTCTTCAAAATTGGCTGAGGTTTGATGTATGACGTGACATCATTGCCATCTATTGTCAGCCAACTCTTCCCAATTGATGGGGTCAATGACTCCCTCCATAACACATACTTTCAGGTGCCTTTATTTGATTTCTTCTGTCCCCGTTGGATCCTTTTACAATGACTAAGTTGGGAAAACAGGACTAACTTTGGGAGGCAAGTATCAATCATTCAAACAAAATGATGAGCTTAGCTAAATGATGTTTCATAATCTTCACTTCAACACTAGTGAAATTAGCTGCCAAGAGAATGCTTGAATTGGTGCAATTATCTTCCCATCTGATATGCAGAATCCTCCTGTGGCAGTGCGGTTAGTACCACTTCAGACGCTTAAGATAGTTTTGATATGTTACCTATCAAGACAATGGTGTTGTCTTTTACAGTGTATCAAGATCTCAGTTTCCATCTGTGGATCTCTGTCAATAAAGACAAAACGGAGGAACTTTCCAATGTATGCACTGGTACAATGGCTCCTGTGTTCAATCTCCACACCTAAGATAAGTGCCTGGGAGAGGTGGCTACCAAAGTAAGAGAAATGTTCTATGTTTTTATGTGATTCATCACCAGTAACAATTTGTAGGAGAAGGGGGCAACTTGTGTTGGATGGAGCATGCTGATGGAGCACCTTAGTTTTCCAAATGGTAAGGGAGAGTCCTAGGTTATGAGAGGATCCTGAGAAGAGATTTAAGGTAACTTGCAAGTCAGCTTCACTGTGTGCAAGAACAGCACAGTCATCAGCATACTGAAGGTCAGTAATAACAGTTTTGGAATGAAGGCACATCAGATTGAAAAACTGGCTATTCATGCTATGCTTAACCCAATCCCAAAAGAAAGGTGGCCATGATAAGAATCATGATTATAGCAAGATAGATGGAGAAAAGGGTTTAGTTAGTAACACAGCCCTGTTTAACACAAATACAGCCAGTGAATGGGTCTGTCTCTAACCCATTACAGAGGATGGGAGTGGGCATTCCATCATGAAGTAGACTGAGAACACAAATGAACTAGACAGCACCTTCCATAATACCTCACAATTAACTAAGTTAAAAGCCTTAGTGAGCCCAATAGGTGTCATAAACAGTGGCTGGTACTGTTCTCTAGATGATGCCCCAAGATAGTCTGAAACTACAGTGGTATTCCAGAAGGATGTCTTTGGCAAAAGGGAGGAGGCAGTTCAAAGAGATGCAAGCAAGGATCTTCCCAGCAATGGAGTGGAGAGCAAAACTTTGGTTATTCCTGCACATTTACTTTTCTCCTTGGCATTCTTTAGGACAGGTGCAATTTCCTCATTAACCCAAATTCTAACAAGAAGTTGATGAAGTTTTTGCCCAAATCATATTCCACCAACTTTGAAGATCTCCTCAAGGATGACATCAGGGCCTGATGCCTTGTGTTTCTAGTCTGAGTGATGGCATGCCAAATTTCCTCAGAAGATGAGGGGTGCAGCCTCCTTTCAACTACAACTTTAAGATGATGATAAGTCACTTATTTTGCTGGCTAGAGGGTTAATTTTGCCACATGCAAAATGAGCTTCACTTTGGAAGAATAAGTGACAGGATTTCCTCATTCTCATCAAACTGACCTTGATGCCAGTGACTGGAATATTCAATCAATTCAGCACATGCCTGGTGAATAAAGGTCTTGAACTCCTTCCAATGTGTTTGGATTCATTGATGTTGTCAGGTAGGTCAGAGAGCCTCTCAGTGAGGTGTTGTTGAAGAGTTTTATGGCTGACATGATTCTGAAGTGCCTTCATATATTAAATCTCTTCCAAATTCCTATTGGTTGTTTACAATGTTGTACAAGTTTCAAGTTCATGACTGATCTCACTAAATGACTGTCTGTCCAGCAGTCAGACATATCCCTCATGGTTTATGTAATGCAGACATCAGTATGATCACGGTCTTTGATGATAACATAGTCAAGAAGATGCCAGTGCTTGGAAAATGGCTATTTCCAAGTGGTTTTATATTTGTCCCTCTGTTTAAACATAGTATTTGTGATAAGCAAATCAGGCTCCACACATTTACTGAAGAGAAGAATGCCATTAGAGCTAACTTTCCTCATTCCTTCTTTCCCAGTGGTGAATTTGGGTGTTGCCCACCTCTTCCATTGAAGTCACTCATGAGGATGAGTTTGTTTTCCTCATCTGTGGCAATGATAATTGCATCAAGCGCACTGCAGAACTACTACTCTTTGTCTTTGTCTTCACAGTGTCAACTGTGGGAACATTAATGACTGTGGCAAACTGCTTGTTACTAAGCTTAAGATGCAGAATCTTGAGATGTTCATTAATATCCACTGGGAGTTCTACAAGTTGGCTAGCAATCTTGTTCTGGACAAGATAGAAATATCTGAATTACAAATAGGCAGTGTGAGCTACATGGAATCACTAACACCACTTCTCAGCTCTGCTAACAGCAAAAACCACTTCAAATAGCTTACTTGTTAACCACTACAGTTTATCTATTCCATATAGTTTCTGACAATTCTTTATGTAGTATAATTTCTATACACAGGAACATAAGACCAAAGTCTGCCCTTGGAAGTCAAATTCACTAGAAGCTTATTATAAATGAAAAACAAACAAAAAAACCCTTCTGGTTTATTTCACTATCCAAACTGAGAAAAATCTATAGTGAAATGTATGTAAAATTTTAAAAAATATTTAAGACTTAATAAGCTTTATATATTGAAGGTTTAATAAGCTTTTTAAAAATGTATAATATGTAATTTATACATAGAGTACATTTGTTTTTTGAAAAAAATACTGTCTTTGTATGTCAGGTGCCTCTTTGAAACCACCAATTGAAAACCATATTGTACCTACATCCTTCACACCAAAAACTTCCTCTGATTTCAATATCTCAGACTTTGTTTGAAACAGAACAAATATGGACTCCTAAACTGAACATGTATGATAGCACTTACACAGAGTCATGCTCCCAAGGATCTCAAAGCACTTTTAATACAAACAGTTAATGAAAACTCATAAAATCCCATGAGGCAGCAAGACTGTTTGCTACTCTTAGATCCAGACTTCATGTACAGGTCTTTGCTATTAACAAAGCCCAGCACGGATACAAATAAGTGGATCCGTATCTGACCTGCATCCGCAAGAAATGGTCTGCAGATATCCGTGTTGTATCCGTGGATGCGGATATAATGTGGATATTCGCAGATAGCTGCTTATTTGCAGGGCTCTAGCTCTGTGCAGATAAAAATATGTGGATCCATATCCAATCTGCATCCACAAGAAATGATCCGTGGATATCTGTGTTGTATCCACGGATGTGGATATAAGGCAGATATCTGCGGATATCCGCAGATTTGCAGGGCTCTAGCTATTAAGTTCTTCTAGGATAATCTAAAATGTCCAGAGAGAATGGGGTACACAACTTAATCTCACTTTATCTAAAGAGCTCTAGAACAGTATTTGGCAGAATATTTAGATGACATTCCATCACACTCCTTCTGCAAAACATAACACTTTTAACAGATAATTCTGGACCTCTTCAAGACACTTCTCTGTAAAAGTATGAACACTGCAGATGCTGAATTATCAACGTTCACTCACATGGCTAACATAATACTCATATCATGAAATGTCTCACTTTGGACTGAAGATTGCTTCAATGAAGTATTCCATAGTAATTTACTTCAAGAAATCATCCTTACCAAGAACAGCTCCTTTAAAAAAAGAAATACCTATCTTCAGAACTAGTCTTATCCTCCACACAAAGATAATTATGCTGCCCAGCACCTCAACTGGTTCTATTTTAATACTATTTAATAGTCTTCCATATCACTGATATATTCTCAATGTTGCATGATAGCTGCAACTATTTTACTCATGCAATGAATTCTTATCTCACATGCCATTGTCTGGTTTCTTATCTCATGATTCTTTTTCCTTTTTCCTCCCTCTTGATGGGGAAGTAGGTGTTTCTATTTATCAAGAGATACAGGCACAGGGAAGAAACCAGGACCCATTGAAGTCAGTGTCAAATGTCCAGTTGGATTCAATCAGGTTAGGACTTCACCTTGAGGGTTCAAGTGTCTTACAAGGTACCCAGATAATATGGTGACAGGTATTTCATAAGTATACTTAGAGAAGGGCTTGAGAAACTTCGGACACCAGGGCACCATGGTTCCTAGGGTTTATAGGGTGGCACCTACTTCTTCTGTGGAATTTCAGTAGTGGAACACTCCCTGGCACCTAAAAAGAGAGTCTTTGCCACCTGCAGTGGGGCTCAGGGGATTCGGCAGCATTTCTGTGACCAGGTGCTCTGTGCCACTGCCAAAAGTAACAGTGGCAGTTTTTCAGCAATGGAGGTGTCCCAGATAGGCACCTTAGTTTAAAGCTGGGTGTCTAGATGGTTGGCTATTTTGTCAAGCTCTGACTAAGAGGCATCAACCAAGTAGCAGGAAGGAAGCATGAAACAAAGAATCTAGGTTCTGTGCTCTAATCCCTAAAAAGTGACTTCCTCTACCTATAAGAAAAATCAGCTTTGATAGCAAGTCAGTATTTAAAGCCTATTTAGTTTGACCAAGAGCATTTAAGTAAATTCTAAGCCAGCAACTTCCTGAGATATAGCTAAAAATGTGGAACAGGCTTTCTAGGATCATATTTTTTACAGTAAATATGCTGCTACATTGAGGCAGTGCAACTGCAAAGAGAATTATTCAAAGCTGAGTTCTAGCTTTGTTCAATTTAAGTGTGTGGAAATATACCTTGTACAAACTTGTTTGTCAAAGCCATAAAAATGTCCAAGGAAAGTTTTGAACTATTCAGTAAGTTAAACCATCCAGAGGAAAATCTTAGTTAAACTCATTTGGAATCAGTGCTTTCACAATCATTTTCTTTTTCACCGAGTACCAAGAACACAGCAAATGAGAGGCAAAACACAGCAAATGCAAGATTGATGTTTTTGTTCTAATAAAGTGCAATTAGTTATGACAATCTTCCCAATTCTCAAGCAGCCTAAAATTCCTTTCTTTCACATTTCCCTACAGTAAAAATCAGCAAATTACAATATTTATTTTAAACAATAAAAAGCTAGGAAAGTTATATACGAGTTCACACAGATATCCAGTAGTTTATATCCTCAAATTACTTGAGATCGATGAGCCAACAGCTTGACGCTAAGTGTTGATAATGTTTAGCAGATGGTACTTTTGAAATGTTGACAACGTTCAAAAAAAGGGTCCCAACCCTGCATTAGAATTAGCAATGTAAGAACATAAGAATGGCCATATTAGGTCAAATCAATGGGAATAAGGCCCGTCACTGGTTCTGGGCACACGGGGCACAAGCACCAAGTGTCCCCAGCCAGTGCTCCGAGCAGGGCCAGCTCAAGGGATTGTGGTGTCCTGAGCCAACTTTTGCTTTTGCGCCCCCATCACCAACTCTGTACCTGGCGCGTGCTTGCAGGGACGGGGCCTGGTGGGCAGAGCTGTGGTGGTGGGCAAAGTCACATGACCCTGTGGTGGAAGGCCCGGCCCAGCCATTCTGCTGTGGCAAGCACAGGGAGCTGCAGGGTGAGACCCTGGGGGTCTCCATGGCAACTCATTCCTGGGCCAAGCTTTCAATTTTGATGCTGGTGCCCCAAGGCACTGCCACACTGGCTCGCCCCTTATGCCAGCCCTCGCTCTGAGTTGCAGCCCCTGCGGCAGTGCAGACACACACAGCCTGCCTGAACCGGAGCAGAGAAAGGAGCTGCTGGGCCCTCCCCACTGCATCACATAGCCAAGGCAGGAGAAGAAGAGGGAAATGTAAATCTTTTTCTCTCCCCCAGCCCAGGCAGCATGCCTGGAGGTGGTGGAAACTCCAGAGAAGGGCCAGGCCCAACTGAATAAGGGGGAGGGAAACAGGGGTGGGTGGCCTTTGGCCTCGATAAGCAGGGGGCCCTGAGGAGCTGTGAGCTGGTTAGGGCCAGGCCATGGGCTTCCAGGAAGAAGCCACAGTGCAAGCTTCAGGGACCCGAAATCCTTGGTGGGGGCAGGCATGCACAGCCAGGCTGTGAGGGTGGGCTCCTGGGGATGGGACGGGGGGGGTTCCTTCTATACAATTCATGCCCACTGAAGTCAATTAAATAAACGCAAGTCTTTCCAGGAATCTTGGAGGAGATCCTTGCAATAGCCATAGAGATCAACAGCTTGACCAAGGATCATAGAAACCTGTGTGCTCCAGTTTTATCTCCTTTTGTCCTGGGCATGTCCTCTCTGCTCCTGTATTTTTCTGGAGGAATCCTCATCAGCCCAGTTACTGTTGATAATTGCTCACTACCACACACTCTATCTTGTATCACCCACTCAATGTAGAGTTCTTTGCTGTAATTCCTTAGCTCAGGAACTGTATGTATCTATTTCATTAACTCAATATTACCTGTATATAGTACAGAAAATGTGAAAAACTAGGTAAAGAAGAATTAATAGGAAGGACTGTAAATATAAAATGATCACAGTACTTCAGTTTCTATACTTTTATGTATGTGAATAGGAGGACTCAGATTTCTAATTCTGTGTCTGATATGTTCTTAAAGTGAGAGAACAAAGCAAGGCTGAGGAGTTTTGCCACCCTAAGGGCAGGTGAAGAGGCACTCAGAGTGCTTCTCTAGCACTCAGTTGAAGCTTTTATTAATTCTTAGAAATTCAGCATTTGACTTTTTAATTTTAATTCTGATCTACATGTGTAAGGTACTGTTATCAAAATAAAATGTTCTTGCATAAATAAATGCTGCACTCTGATTAAGTAGCCACATGCTGAGACCAACTATCTTATTGAGAAACTGAATCAGTCTGGAAAATGGAAAAATATATAAATATTCTAATGATGTCTTCATTTCCCATCAGCCCTGATATACTAATTTCTCCAGAGTTAAATCTGACCTCACTACAAACAGTAGCAAAATAACATGCTTCATTTTGTTAGCATGGATTTCATCAGCAAATACACTTTTCTTTGTTTACTGTATCTATAAAATACGGTAGTGCACACACAACTCATATTATCCAGTAGTCCAGCTTCTGAAAGGTGAGGGACAACAGTAGGATTGCTTTCCTTATATGAATATAAATTGACCTAGCTCAACCACATATGCTAGCGAGCCACTGTTCATCCACAGTCAATTCATGTCCCTGACAGACTCTTATTCCAAGCTCTTCCACAATTGTGCAGATGAAGAGACCAGGTCTAGCAATTAAAAGCCTGCACAATTAAAACAGATTTTGTAAGTCAAGTACTGATGTCTGCGTAGGTTTGTTTTAAAATAAAATTAGAAACTGGAGCTGTAATTTATAAGTCCGTACTGTAAACAGTGATGTTGTAGTGGCTGTTGCTAACAAATCGCTAACTATAACATCTGGGCAAAAACATGCTCACTGCCATGTGGGTACCAAGCTGCATAAATACTGGATCAATGAGAGAAACTAGTTTACAAATCCACCCAGGGCCAAGGATGGTGTCGGAAGATACTTCAGTACTCTCCTTCGATACCTTAGCAGTGACATTTCCCCAATAATAAAAGATGCAAAGCTGGGGGCTGACTACTCATTACTCCCCTTAAATCCTTCTAAGGATTCTATCTTATCTCACACATATGAGAGTAAAAGTGTAAACCCTAGTTCATTTTCCACCTGTCATTAATAACCACAAATACTGCAACTCAACAGCAGAATAGATACCAGATAAAGGGAAGGATTCCTTTCAAATCCCTTAACAAATCCCAGTCATTTTGTCTTGTTTAAGATTGTGTTAGATTTGCTCTTACTGAATGTCACTGTAAAAATATTTAGAAAATGCACTAGCTCTAAATAAGATGTAGCCTTCTTCCATATAAACCTACAGTGATCATTTAAGAAAGCACTGATCTCTTACAGCACAGTCTGAATGTCTTATTCTGCAGCATTGAAAAGCAGGAGCAGACCTACTACATTCTCCATCTTATGCTTTCAGATCAGTTTGGTAATTCAGAGCAGTGGAGAGTATGGAAAAAATGTTCCTTTGCTTTTCCCTGCACTGTAGCTGTAAGGAAAACATAATGATGAAATTATGGCTAACTACTAAACTAAAGGAAAGTATTCCACCTAGAGACCATCTTCACAAATCAAAACACCTGACAGCTTATCTGCAAATGGACATTATTTTAGGATTGAATACAATTGCTATTTTATTGTAAAAAATGAAGCAGAGGTATTGCCCTCAATAATAATTAACAATGTTAATCTTCTTTTTCCTCTCTATGGTGATAAAGAGAGTCATTTTTATATTTAATTAATGCAGAGGATCATTTTGGAAACTGGCTAATGAGGCTCTGATCACATTACCATGAAAATGTGCTTTACCACTGCAACTGAGGAGGCTGTTTCATGTGTAGAGAATCTACTTTGTAATTAGCCCACTGTGAAATGAATCACGTCAAGAAAAACTCTGAGGGAAGCAGCAGGCAATGGGCACTTAGCTACTGCTGTGCCAATAGACCACCAACATTCTAAGCTGTTTTCTCCTCAATATTGCCTATAATCAGTAGTGCAGTCCAAAACTGTTAAGTGTTCAGCCTCTGTCAACAGCAATGTGTCAGAGCTTGAACAAATTATAGAGAGGAAGGGAACAGATGCTAGCAGGCACTAAACTTTAGTTTGCCAGATTTTGCAGTTCCAAAAGCAAACAAACAAAAAGCCCCAAATCAAATACTGACTCAACAGGATTTGTGAAAAATTATTACCTATAAAGGTTAAGTGCTAGTTTCTTCTTTTTCCCCTTACTGTGAACACCTCAGAAACATGTTAATAGTACACTGCTGCACTAATATTCCTGCTGCTGGGACAGATGCAGATAACTACAAGATATTAAGAACTCTGCCTAGTGGTAAAGAGGAAAAACACAAAGAACGTATAAACAAGAGCTGAGATAAAGACCATTCCCTGAAAATATCCCACTTCAAATGATACAAATGAACTATTCTGGTTTTATTTTAAATCAAATCAAATCAATATTTTTAAATTATTCAGAAAAGCAAATACACTTCTTGGTTAACAGACATGCCATAAAACTTACTTTCATTAAGTTAGAAATACCTGAGATCACAGACCAGCTAAATCCCAGCACTTGCAGAGCCACCAATGTAACACTGATTTGAAATCACAACCCTATTACTAAAGCTAGGGATTTCCTTAAAGCCTTACAGATATGATTCAATGAGATAGCTGTTATATGACTGACATCTTGGCAGAAGATGCACAAAAATGTTAAAAGAGTCCCACAGGAAGTCATCTGAAAGGGGAGTGGCAAAGAAGCAAAAAACAACAGTCACCCCAAAATAATTTAAAAATAAATAAATAAAAGCTCCTCTGACAATTTTCACAGGAAAAAGAAAGCATCTCTTTTTACTTCCTGTGTTTAAAGGAGTAGAAAATCTTATTCTGGAGTCCCTGGCAATATCCTCTGTACTCACCTGTGAAACTTCATAGAGCAGTTTGTAGTGTTCCTCTCTTTTCTGAAAAGTGCACAGATTGCAGCCCATTCTAATAAGGAAAACAAGAGCAAAGCTTCTAATTTCCCCAGAACTGAAAGGCAAATGCACTGACAGGGAATCACCCTCCAGACTTGACTACTGTTTTTCATCAGTCACTCCAGCACAGAAACACAGACACACCACTGTTAGCTAGAAGCACAAGCCAGGGTAGTGTGTAGCAGCGTGCTCTTCTTCCCCTTCCCTAAGTATCTTACACTCACGTATACACACAGAGTTTCGACTCAGTTCATGGCAACACTCCCCCTGTCTCTGCATCAGTGCACATGACTACACAGATTCTAACTCATGAATATTAATAGAGCCTCATTGATTATTTATGACAGAACGTGTTAGCAGGGAGGGGTGTCATAGCTGCTGTTGATGACAGATGAATATTCACTAATTAAGAACCAAATGTAGTGTGGTTAAACAAAATCCACTTGTGTCAATACTACCTCTCTTTATTAAGGATGGAGAGATTAAGCATAGGATATTTCAAAAAGAAACACACATTTGCCCTTTAATTTTATCAGTGATCACAAGACTAATTCATGAGAAAGAATTTCTGAGGCATGAAGTCAATTACTACCTGAGTTCTCTGCTTTGTGCAACAGGATTACATTTATTTAAAAAAAATATTTGCTATGAATTTTAAAAAGTGATTCTGACAACTTAAGTTGTTGAATGTTTAAAGAAAAAAAGGAGAGCAAACAAACTGATATGACTGTATTACTGACTTCATTCACTTTTGACACTGTCATACCTAACAGAATTGCTAGTATTAAGACAAAAAGCATCCTTACCATAACAGAGTCCATAACACGTGGGTATAACACTAGGTATGTGTGATTAGAGATGTTGTGTATAGATGTAAACACAATATGTGCAGAGTGGTCACATGTACTGTGTATTCACATTTTGTACACTTATCATGTATCTAACACAGTTAAATAGTAATTATAGTAAACCTTATCAGCTCTGATTGTTTAGGAAAATGAATAGATACACCCTCCTGGACTTTTAAAAATTCAAAAGCTTCTTTTATATCATGCCATCATGTCTAATTTTACTGTTTGCAAATTAGATTTTAATAGTGCTACAATTCTCAGTGTGTAGATAAAGGCAAAGATGAATTTAAAATTAAAGCTACATGTTAAAGGCAACGGAAGTCACATATTAATTTCCACATTCTCACTAATTCCTATATTCTACAGTACGTAATCTATTAATATGCTTCTTAAAGATAGAAATCCTGACTGTAACAAAGCCCTTGTAACAATACAACAAAATAACCAAGATTTCTTTGGTTTCTACTCTGCCTAACACAGAACCTACACTAATTAAGAATTATGTCCTTATTCCACAGCATCTTTAAACTGGACAGGATAGCAGGTGGGCTCCAAAGCAAAAATAATTACTCTGAAGCCAATGAAACCAGTTTAGTTAAGATTGACATTGAGCCCAGAATATTTTTAATTGCTAAACACTGAAGGAAAGCCACTTTTTGGTGGGTGGGGGTGCAGTTTCCTAAAAGTGCTTTGTCAAATATTTAAAATCAATAACAGGAAATGATTTTAATGAGTACTAATTGTTAACAAATTGGCTTTGCATCTAGCCGCACCTCAAACATCACCAATGCAGAGTAGTAAGTAGATCAACAATCATCTGCTGCTTATCAGTCCTTCCCCTTGGGATGTAATAATCCGATTTTCTGGGCCTTAATTTTACCTAACAGGCTGGATGAAAGCCAAGCAGAAAGACCTACATGAAAACAGCATCATTATGGTGAACATTGTAAAGTTTGCTAGAACCTCTGCGTGACCTATGGGTGAGCTGATAAAAAATCTTGATTAAATTTAACTTTCTATAATACATGAAATAGTGCTGGGAGAAAGCAAATTGTGACCATTTGTGGAGCAGCTCCTTCTTTCACTACCTTTGTCATGCAACACAAATGCCGTATCTGTTTCAAGCAGAGGTGGGCCCAAGCTGCCAAGTTCATAGTTGAGTTTTCCCAGAGTTCTAGGGGTTCACATCTGGGGTTTGAGGATGGGCTCCTCTTTGTCAGTAGTTCTCACCATCTCTACTGACACCCATGGAACACTCTTCATGCTGAGAGGTTCATACACATGAAGGAAACATCAGCTGTCTTTGAAGGTTTCTGCATTGCAGAGCTGTAGAAGAATTCTCAGAAGTGTAAATTCTGAATTTAAGGAAGTCAGATGAAGGATTATATAATAGTCATTCAATGACAACCATGCAATCTTCTAATTAAAGTGTTTTCTTCTTCAGCTGCCATGACTTCATCTTGTGACATATACAAGTTCTGAAGTCTTATCAGTACTAAAAGAAACCATGATTTACTCAGGCTTATTTTTTTATTCTTTGCAATTAGTATTGTTGTTTTAACATATTGCCACATGATTTCTTCTCTGTAGTTACCAGAAACAAACAAATGAAAATAAAATACCAGAGAAAATATGCAATGGAAAACTGCACTCAATCTTTCAGCTTTCCCATGGTGGTCAATTTTTTTTATTAGTAGTACTCTGATTCTTTTGTTGTCTTCTCTGAAACCAACTTAGGCTTCTCCACTCATTTATCAAGTGTCTGCCCTTTGCCCATACATACTGGAAAGGTTCTAACTTCAGCTTCTATATCCATCTAATGGGTACAGTGTGCAGGGCTGAAAAGATTTATTTTATAAGCAAAGGAATATTTTACTGTCCTTGAATTCCATCAAAAATATAGTGTTTTGGTTTTACTAACCTTGGTCCATCAGACTGTGAAATTTGATGCAAAACTTCAACAAACTAATGATTAAACTGAAATATATTATGCACTTCTGTCAGGTAGAATTTGATGTTAGGAGGAAAGTAATCTCTGTCTTTCTTTTTAATCCTCTCCCACATCAAATCTGTAGCTAAAAGGACAGAAGAGATATTAAAACATAATCAAGTAATTTTTATTCTATATGTAATTCAAAGACATTTGAATTATTCAACAATCTTCTTGATTGTGAAGTTCCCCCAGTTCATCACCCACAATGAAATGTCACCACAAAGACTACAAAGGTTCATCAGGGTTTAGAGACAAGCTAAGGCAGCAGTAAACACAGGTCAAAATGCAACGGAATTCATTTTAATAATAGAAATAATACAATAGTATTCACAAACAGATTTTCAAATGTGATTACATGAAATTAGGCAGCTAAACCATATTTAGACATTTAAAAGATGACTTAAGATATATACAATTAGTACATAAATTGCCTAAATCAGATGTGCATGTTCCAATTATCAGCGTTCATGTCTGAAAGTCTGTCTGGTTTAAACCACCAACAAAGGAGGAAATTCATGGCTAAGAGTCTCCAAACTAAACCCGTCAAAGGACTTTAGAATGCACTACAAAATTTTGCCTAAATTATGTAAGTGAAGCCACTGACCCAAATTCAAAGGTGTGTTATGTTCAGGTTGTGGTTGGTTTGAACCCACAGAGCCCATAGTAACAAGACAGGAGTCAGAAGATCACGATACCAGGCCAGAAGCAGGCTTAGACTCATGGGTCAGGGTATCACCCCTTCACAGATGTGTCGTGTCCTCTGGGCAATACGGTTTCAGGTTTCTCAGGGTGGCTGCTATGGAAGGCCTGAACCATGATGGGAACATGAACACTTTCATCTGGCTAGCAAGTTCATTCTTCTGGACCATAACCTTCCCAACTGTTTAACTGATCAGTTGGAAAGGTTATAGCCCAGCAGAATATGCTCCATTTGATCTTACAGTCAAAGACTTTATGAACAATGGCCCTGTACTGGTGGGGTTAGTGAATGCACTCTATGGGGACATGTTCTCAGCATATGGTTTCAGAAACGAGACATGGGACACTGGGTGGAGTCTAAGGGATTGAGTGAAGTGGAGCTCAAAGGTGATCAGGCTGATTTGACACCAAATCCAGTACCTGCCAAGGAACTGGCCATCTAGTTTCTGGGAGACTCTGCCCATGCAGATGTGTTTTTTGAAAGCCACACCTTTTGTATTACAGAGTAGGTGCATCCTTCTGTCTATGCCTATCCGCATGCCTTCTGTAGTTCTCCTTTGTGTTTTTAAGGTCTCCCTACATCTCCTCTTCAATATGATGTGTGTGTTCTACTAGGTCCAAAGTAGATGGATTAGGGCTTGATGTGTATAGTTGTGGGTGAAATTCAAGTTGGTACCTTAGATGATAAAGAAGGGGCTGCACCCTGTGGATAAATGACCTGCATTATTGTACGAAAACTCTGCATATAGTAACAGTGACCTAGGAAGCCATTTTCTTGGACTTTGTGGTAGACAGAACTATGAGAATCCAGTGGTTTCACAACCATCCTAGTAGATCATTTTTCTAAGTGTCTCACTTTATTTCCTGCACAGGTTTTGCCCTCTGTGGAAGAAATTGCCTGGCTTTGGATTAACAACATAGACCATTTTCTTGGTGTCCTGGATAATATCACCTCCAGCCAGGGACTACAGTTTACTGATCACTTTTGGCATTAAGTCTTATGTTTAGTAGGAGTCCACATGTACTCGTCCCCTGCCTACCATCCTCAATCAAATGGCCAAATGAAAAGACTCGACCAGAACCTTGACCAATACTTACAATGCTCCGTCAGCAATCACCAGGATGACTGATTGAGATGGAGTGTCCAGAGGATGAAAGAGATTACAGGGTTTCTTGCCAAGGATCTTGGTCCAGGCACCCACTTGGCAGGAATTTACAAAGGTCTTCATTGTGGAATGCATTCAGGACCACCTGAAGAAAAAGGATATTAATTATTGGGTTTTACATGCTCTAAGAGTCCTGCCAACATGGTGCTGAGCCACAGCTGGTGAACCATCACCCTTGCAGGTTCAGGAGAAACCTAGATTGGGTCTCTCGCAAATGTAATCCCATGCCAGGTGTCATGTGGTTCTCAGTTGACAATGGCCTACTCATCCGCTGGAATTCTGCAGACAGAGGCAGAGTTGGTGAGTGCGAACAGGTGCTGGTGGTGAGTTGCATTAAGAAAGTTATGTGATTTGAAAATGTGTGCTGACTCCGGAGTGGGGTCTTGTAGGTTAGAGGAACAACTTCAGGAAAAGGCATGAGCCTTGCTGTTCCTGGTTCCAGAATAGTAGGTCAGGGTAAAGTTGAACCGGGAGAAGCATAGGGCCCATCAGAGCTGTTGCTGATTCAGGGCCCTGGACCTGTGCACGTACTCAAAGGTCTTGTGGCCCATAAATACCTGGGCTCTTTCCAATTACAGTCATGTTGCCACTCTTCAAAGGCCATCTTAATTGCAAAGAGTTCATTGTCCTGGGTGGCATTGTTTCACTCAGCAAGAGTGAACTTCCTTGAGTAGTAGATGACAGGATAAAATATTTGCTCAGGTCCATGCCTTCAAGAGAAGAGTGCCCCACTTGCACGTCAAAGGCTTCAGCTTCCGCACTGAGAGCTTGTGCCATTTTGGTGTAGGTGCTGGAGGTGGTAAAGGGAATACAGGAGTTGGAGGCAATAGTGGGGGTGGGGGTGGGGGGGGGTGAAGGCAAGGTTCAAATTGCTGAAATGTGTGGAGGGCCTCAGGCAACCAACAGAATTTGGTAGGATTCTTTGGAGCATGGCACAGAGGGGCTCAGCTTACTTCAAAAAATTTGAAATGAACCTTCGACAGAGCTTTGTGAAGCCTTAAAAACATTGTAGGTCACACATATTGTGGGGACTGCTTAGTTGCGGACAGCCTCAATATTGCGCAGCTCCATCCTGACTCTTACAAAGGACAGGATGAAACTAAGGGATTCTGTTGGGGTCTGATCAAACATGCACTTTTCTAGCTTAGCACAAAGGCCATGTTTTAGTAGTCTCTTAGGACTGTGCACAGGTGACTGATATGTTGGTTCAGAAATTTTGAAATTATTAATATACCATTTAGGTATACTACCACAAACTGGCCCAGTAGGTCTAGTAGCACACTGTTAATGAAATGTGGGAATGTTGCTGGTGCATTAGTCAATCCGAATGCCATAACTAAATATTCAAAGTGGCCCTGGAGGTCCAAAAGACAGTCTTCCATTCGTCATCTTGTCACATATAGATGAAACTGTAAATTCTTCAGAGATCCAGTTTTGTGAATATGCATGCCCAACAACTCATGAATCAGGAGAGTGGGAAACGGTTTCAACTGTTATCTGACTTAGGGATCAGTAACCAACATTGAGGCAGAGACTACCATTCTTCTTTTTTTACAAAAAGGATTGGAGCACTGGCTAAAGTTGATTCACAGATGAATCCCCAAGGCAGGTTGAGGATCTGTTGAAGGAAAATCTGTCAGGGGTCCCCCGGGATATGCAGTTGGATAAATACCTGCAAATGGGAAATCTGTAGTTGGAGTGCAGGGTGCATCTCAGTAAGGGCTAGGATTTGGAGAAGTTTTCTTCTCTCAAGGTCCAGGCCAGGTCCCCATACCCGGACTGTGTTGTTTTATTTCCTTGTGATATTTGGCATGGTTGAGATGGCATGGCCAAGCTTCCGCACAGTAACAGCACAAGTACCACTGGCAGCACTGTTCCTTTTTAACTATGTCAATCATGAAGTCCACAATAGGATTATTTATGTCAACAGTGAGGTCCACAAAGGTGTCTAAGCCCAGACCAATTAATTCATCTTTGACTTCTTCCCATGAGCCCCACTGGAACTGGTACAGCTGTGCTGTTTCATTCCACTCTGTATCCACCTTAGATGTTAGAAGGGTGCTACTTACGAGGCTAATGTGCCCTGCCTCTGCTGGAGTCCCCTCAGGGTAGCCTTACCCATTCATATTTGATGTGGGTCCCTGAAGACAGTAGACCTCAATGAAGAAAAACATCCTGGTCTGACAACGCCAAGCTATAGCTTTCTATCAAGGGAAGGCCCAGTATAATATATGTCCTATTAGCAGGCTGCATACCAATGCTGCTTTGACCCAGTTAGAAACATAGATTTGGGGATGCATCAGGAATAGAAGGTGGCATCAGTTCATGAAGTCCCTGGGACTGACCGCAGTTTTTATCAATTGGCTGGGGGCAAGGGTAGTACATTATCCTGTTCAGGGCAAGGCACTACACACTGTTCACAGCTCAGTATTCTCAGGGTGCAACAACTTCCCCTTGCTCCTGCACCTTCTGGTTGTCGGAGGTCAACTGTGCAACTTGGGTCTGCAAAGTCACCTGAAACCTGCAGGCCCATTTAGGCAAGTTTAATGCTTCTAGTGTCTGTGGTTACACTGCTGGGTCCTTCCTTCTCTCACCAGGCTTGGCCCCTCAGGGTAATTGTGGTCCAAAGAAGCTATCACAGCTGGAACAATGGAACTCCTATGGCAGCCAGACATGGTAGTCAAGAGTCCAAGACCATAGTCACAAGACTGGAGTTATCTGGGTCAGGATACCAGACAGTTAGATGCAGGAGATAAACTAGAGATCAAAACCATAAGTCAGGAACCATAGTCCAGCCAGGTCAAGAGACAAACTGGAGGTCAGAACCATGAATCAGATGCCAGGAGACACACCAGATAAGGATACCAGAAAATCAAGCCACAGAAAGCATAAGACAGGCAATCCACAACAGGATGGAGGAGAGTCCAGTGATTCAGGGCTTGTCTACACTGGGGGTGGGACTGTAATTCAATTTTAGGATGTCATATTACAGAAGGTGAAGGTGAGTGATCACAGCAAATTGCTTGCTTGGAATCTCATATTCCCCCCTCCTCACATTACTTCCTGATGTGCATTGCATTGTGGATAATAGGTGCAGGGCCTTGTGGGAGGCAGTTGTTCTCTACTCATTCCCACTCTCTTCTTCCTTAAAGGAAAAAGAAAGCAAGAAAAGCTCTCCGTGTTGTTTTTCTGCTGCAGGCACAACAGACAGGCACAGTGCTGCATGGAGAGAGAGAAATTAATTGAAAGCTTTCTGTGGCTGCAGGCACGGAAGGAGCTATGTTGCTATGTTGTAGCGGACAGAAAAAAATGGAAGCGCCGCTCTCTGACCCCCACAAACCTAAATTCGAATGATAGGGTTTTGACCGCAGTGCTATGCCACTTGCAAGGTGATGTTATCAGGTCAAATTACAACTCCTTTTTTTTTCCACCCCCAAATTTACTGCTCTAACAGTGGAGAGACAGGCTACAGAAGGCTGAGGTAAGCAGCATTATGCTGAACTTCACTGTCCATGTAGACCACGGCTCAGACAAATTCTTGTCCTGCTGCTGGCTTAAGTATGGCTAGAAAGCAGCTGCTCTAGCTCTCCATCACTGGGCTTCAAGGGTCCTAGGTAAGCACACTGACTATCAGATGGCAGGTTAGAGAAAGGCTGCACCTATAAACCCCTGCAAACCCACTTTTGAGACCCATAGGGTCATGATAAGGTGAAGCTAAGTGAGTTTGTTGTTCTAATCACACTTTCTTCCAGATTCTTAAGTAAATAAATTCTACCATTTTAGACTCCCTTAAATTGAGATTCACACTCTGATAAATAATTAAAATTAAATTTAATCTCCTAAGAATTATGCCAACAAACTGTAAAATGGCATAATAAATATGCCCTGGAACCTAAAGAGACATATAGTTATAAGAACAGGAGTTGTTAGATAAGGTCCTTTGCCTTGTAATCAACTCCATACAGAGCAATGAATCAAACAAACATGCATACCCTACTAAGGACCATTGCACTAGCCAGGGTGGCCAAGTTTGATGGTGTTACAGCAGGCATCATAGAGGGAAATTTTCAGATTTGGGAATCCAGAAGTTTCTGAGGCATCTCCAAAAAGCATGGACCAATTTCAGAGGTGATGTCAGTACTGCCAATTCTTGTGATTTTATCATGAGTCTCTCAAAATTTGGTGTTTTTCATATAGACAAGTTCCAGCTGAAGGAATCAAGAGCTTTTATGAAAAAAGCAGCTTAGATTTGGGATAAAAAGGATGTTTCTAACCCTCAAGATTTCAGAGAAAAGCTTAAAAACAGCAGCAAGTGTACACTAAAAGCTCAGGAACCTGAAGGCAAATAAAAGTCCCAAATGTGTGATGTTTTCAAAAAATAACTTACGATTTGTAAGCCAGGTGGTATGATTTGTGAACACTGGGTAACATTGTGATATGTAAAGGAGCATAAATTACCATTGTAAAACAGATGTAAAAAGGCTGAAGTCTGAACTAATGAATCTTATATACCTAGGAAACTGGAACAAGGTGCAAGTTCTATGGCTAGATTCTCCTAACAGCACTGGTTCCCTGACTAAAATGGATTTATATGAGTAAAGTGAGAGAAGAAATTGACCAGGCATCTACAAAAGACCTGTGAGAGTCTAACTGAGAGTTTGATAAGGGACAAAGTGAGAGGAAACATGCTGGAAATAAAACCACACTGTATCACTCCTCAGAAACATCAGAAAATAGATTCAAAAGAGCATCATGAACTTGTGAACAGGGGACAGCAAACATGAGCGTTTGAGAGGGAAGGAGTAGGTGAAGCCCTGAGAAGGAGGCGAAGGTGATCCCTTTGCTGAAGAAGCATGGAAGAAAGCGAACCTTGGGGTGAAGGAATTGCTAAGTGTGTCTGTGTCTTTCCTACAGGTGATTTCTGTTGTCAGTTACTCTGCGACTTGGGATTGTGATTGCTTGAGTGTCTGGGGGCTGTTTGTACCATTGTTTCACTCTCACTTTTGATCAACCTCAATGGCTATGTCCACAAATACATCGTTATTTTGAAATAAGTTATTTCAAAATGAGTTATTTTGAAATAAAGTCCTTATTTCAAAATAAGTTAATTCGAATTAAGAAAACATTATTTTGAATTAAGGGAAAAGCTCAAAGCCACATAGCATGTCCAAACACAGGACTTGCTATTTCGCTTTAGGAGAAGGGCACCGTGGGAGGTGTGGCAACATGGCCCCCTCCCTGGGCCATGCCCCCACCCAATATAGGCTAAAAGGGAGGCATCCTGGAAAGGAGAAGGGCAAAAGTGTTATTTTGAAATAATGGTTATTTCGAAATAACACGTCCGAACGGTGTTATTTCAAAATAACCATTTTGAAATAACAGCCATTTTGATTAAAGTAGGTTTAAGCTATTTTGAAATGATGGCTCTTATTTTGAAAGGATGGAGCCCATCATTTTGAAATAAGAATATGTCGTGTGGACCTAATCTCTTTTATTTCAAAATACCCAGTGTTATGTTGAAATAAAAGAGACATGCGGACATACCCAATCAGTCTCATTATCACCCTTCCCCTGTGTGCTTAATGAGGGGCAAGGGCTGACCTACGCAAAGAAGGCCTTCAAAGCCAGGGGCTGAACAACCCAGGGGAGCTTTCAAACAGGCGACTGTAAACAGCAGTTTGAGATGGAGTTGGTGAGGCTGCTATGGTGAAGAGAAGCCACACTGCTTGTGCCAGCACCCCCTCTGTCTCATCCTCCTGTGCCTGTAGCCAGATAGACATTCTGACCATGGATATCTCTACTTAGATCCTGGTGTGGACTTGCAGGAACTGTGGCCTGCATTTCCCACTCACAGACAATCAAGCTGGGGAGATCATTCAGTGTGACTGGTGTCTTCTAATGGAATCTCTCAAAAGGCAGGTGGGAGAGTTACAGGAGGAGGTGTCTAAGGTCAGGAATATCCATGCCCTGGAGAAATTCCTTGATAGCATCCATCAGGAGACATCCAAGGCTGAGGAATCTATCCAGGTGCAGAGGACTGCTGCCACGCCACCAGAGAAGGAGGAGATGGCTCTGGCACAGGGAGGACACTGGCAGCTGGTTACTTCTGGCATCTGACAGTGCTGCATCCCTGCTCTCATCACACCCTCCGTTGTGGTGGAGAACCATTATGCAGCGCTAGAGACGAAAGATGAAGAGGAGAAGCCGTGCACCCTTGAGGCTGGGCGGATCACATCCACCACACCCAGGAGGAAACGTAGGGTTGTGATGGTTGGGGACTCGCCTCTGAGGGGGATGGAAGCACCCATCTATCGCCCTGACAAGGTCTCTTGGGAGATATGCTGCCTGCCAGAGGCCTGTATCCAAGACATTACGGATGCATTGTTGAGAATCATCTGCCCCTCTGACTACTACCCCATGCTACTCATCCATGTAGGAACCAATGGTACTGGGAGAGATGATCCTTGGCAGATCAAAGGTGACTACAGGGCCCTGGGCATGCGGGTGAAGGAGTTTTGTATGCAGGTGGTGTTCTCCTCAATCCTTCTGGTCAAGGGTAGGGGCCTGAGCAGAGACAGATGCATCCAGGAGGGCTTTGGCTTCCTTAACCACGGAGTACTGTTCCAGAAAGAAGGAATGCTAACCTAGTGAGCAGGGCTTTAAACTGAGTTTGAAGGGGGAAGGTGACCAAAGCCCACAGGCAAATCATAATGAGGGAGATCTTAGGGAAGGGATAGAACTGGTGGAGTGTGGGAACTATAACGGCAAGGATAATAGAGAGAGTAATCGGAACTGGGGGGCGGGGGAATCAAATTGTTGTCTTAAGTGGCCTAATGAAGCCGTAATACCTGAGGTGAGTGGGGAAGGAGGACACCAGGAAAAAATGCAAGGAAGAAAACGCAACAGGGGAGATAATCAACATAGGAAAGTAGGAAAATTGGCCAGGTATTTTAGGTGCCTGTATACAAATGTGAGGAGCCTGGGAAACAAGCGGAAGAATTGGTGGTACTGACACAGACAGAGAACTATGATGTAATTGAAATAACAGAGATGTGGCGGGATAGCTTATATAACTGGAGTGCTGCCATGGATGGGTATAAATTGTTCAGGAGGGACAGGCAGTGAAGAAGAGGGGGAGGAGTAGTACTATACATAAAAGAGCTGTATGACTGCTTGGAGCTTCACTATGAAAGTGGAAACAAGCTGGTTGAAAGTCTATGGGTTAAGTTTAGAGGGAAGTGCAACAAGGGGGATGTCATGGTCGGTGTCTGTTACAGACTGCCAGACCACAAAGAGGAGGCGGATGAGGGATTTTATGGACAACTAGCAGAAGTTTCTAGATCACAGGTTCTGGCTCTCATAGGGGATTTCGATTATCCTGAAATCTGCTGGGAGGGCAATACAACAGTGCACAGGCAATCCAGGAAATTTTTGGAGATCGCTGAAGACAACTTCCTGGTACAAATGCTGGAGGAACCACCCAGGGGACATGAACCTCTTGACCTGCTGCTCACAAACAGAGAAGAATTGATCAGGGAAGTAAAAGTGAATGGCAACCTCGGGAGCAGTGACCATAAGATGGTATAGTTCAGAATCCTGATCAAGGGAAGAAAGAAAAGAAGTAAAATGCAAACCCTGGACTTCAGAAAAGCAGATTTTGGCTCCCTCAGGGAACTGATGGGCAGGACTCCCTGGGAGGCTGATCTGAAAGGGAAACGCAACCAAGAGAGCTGGCTGTATTTTAAAGAAACCTTACTAAGAGCACAGGAAAATACCATACTGATGTGCAGAAAGAACTGCAAGTGTGGAAAGCACCCAGCATGCCTTATCTGTGGTGAGCTGAAACATAAAAAGGAAGCTTGCAAGAAGTGGAAGCTTGGGCAGATGACTGGGGAGGAATAGAAAGATATTGCTCGGGCCTGCAGGGATAAAATCAGAAAGGCGAAAGGACAATTGGAGTTGAAACTAGCAAGGCATGTGAAGGATAACAGGAAGGGGTTCTACAAGTATGTCAGCAACAAAAAGAGGATCAGGGATGGTGTAGGTACCTTACTGAATGGGGCAGGTACCCTTGTGGTGGATGATGCGGAAAAGGCTGAAGTGCTCAATGCTGTTTTTACTTCAGTCATCGCAGGCCAGGGTAAGCTCCCAGGCTACTACACTGGGTAACACAGAATGGAGAGAAGGAGAGAAGCCCACGGTGATGGAAGGTCAGGTTAAGGACTAAAAGAAGTTAGATGTGCACAAGTCTACAGGGCCAGATAATCTGCATCCGAGGGTACTGAGAGAGTTAGCCAGTGTGATTGCAGAGCCGCTAGTTATTATCTTTGAAAACTTGTGGTGAACAGAGGAGGTCCCAGAGGATTGGAAGAAAGCAAATATAGTACCTATCTTCAAGAAAAGGAAAAAGGAGTATCTGGGGAACTACAGACCAGCCAGCCTCACCTCAATCCCTGGAAAAATCTTGGAGCAGGTCCTCAAGGAATCCATCCTGAAATACTATTTTCCTCCAAAAGTGATCAGGAGCAGTCAGCATAGATTCACCAAGGGCAAATAGTTAGAGTCCAGCATGGATACAAATATGTGGATCCATATCTGATCTGTATCCATAAGAAATGGTCCATGAATATCTATGTTGTATCTGCGGATGCAGATATAATGCAGATATCCACATATTTGCAGGGCTCTACAAATACTGCCTGACCAGCCTGATTGCCTTCTATGATGAGATAACTGGATTTGTGGATGCAGGAAGAGCTGTTGATCTGATATACCTTGACTTTAGCAAGGCTTTTGATACAGTTTCCCACAGCATTCCCATCAGAAAGTTAAGGAAGTATGGGTTGGGTGAGTGGACCATAAGGTGATTAGAAAACTAGCTAGATTACCGGGCTCAACGAGTAGGAATCAATGGCTCAGTGACTAGTTGGCAACCAGCAATGAGTGGAGTGCCGCAGGAGTCGGTCCTGGGGCCGTTCTGTTAAACAGCTTCATTAACGATCTTGATGATGGAATAGATTGTACAGTCAGTAAATTTGTGGATGCCACCAAGCTGGAGGGAATGGTAGATACACTGGAGGGCAGGGACAGGATTCAGGGACACTTAGACAAATTGGAGCAGAGAGCCAAAAGAAATCTCATGCGGTTCAACAAGGACAAGTGCAATGCCCTGCACTTAGGACAACAAAACCCCACGCACTGCTACAGACTGGGGACCGATTGGCTAAGCAGCAGTACTGTAGAAAGGGACCTGGAAGTTATTGTGGATGGGAAGCTGGATATGAGTCAACAGTGTGCTCTTGTAGCCAAAAAGGCTAATGGCATATTGGGCTGTATCAGTTGCAGCGCTGCCAGCATATCGAGGGATGTGATTATTCCCCTCTATTAGGCACTGGTTAGATGGCATCTGGAATAGTGTCCAGTTCTGGGCTTTCCACTACAAAAAAGATGTGGAGAAATTAGAAAGAGTCCAGCAGAGGACAACGAAAATGATTAGGGGGCTGGGGCACATGACTTACGAGGAAAGACTGAAGGAATTAGGCTTATTTAGCCTGCAAAAGAGAAGGGAGGGGGGGATTTGATAGCAGCCTTCAACTACTTGAAGCAATGCTCCAGAGAGGAGGGAGCTAGGCTGTTTTCAGTAGTAAAAGAGGACAGAACAAGGAACAATGGTTTCAAGTTGCAGCTGGGGAGGTTGAGGTTGGAAGGTCGAGGTTAGGAAAAACCTTCTCACTAGGGGAGTAGTGAAGCATTAGTATAGGCTGCCTAGGGAGGCGGTGGAATTTCCATCTTTGGAGATATTTTAAGGTCTGGTTAGACAATATCCTGGCTGGGATGATTTAGTGAGAGTGGTCCTGCTTTTAGCAGGGGGTTAGTCTAGATGACCTCATGAAGTTCCTTCCAATTCTATGATGCTATGATCACAGGTAATTGAGTGCAGGCTATGTACATTGTGCTGCAATATTTTCTGGAACATTACTTTTATGTCCCCAAATATAAGTAAATAGAAGCTTTCTGAAAAATTTAATCAATAAAATTTGAACATTTGGTTCTTTACTCCCTGTACTATACTGGTTTCTGTTAGCAAAACTCAGATTATAGGCCGGAAAATGAGTGAGACCAACCAAGGTCTATACAAATTCAGTTCATCTCTTGGCAATCTCTACCTGTGGGTGTCATATGGACATGTGACTGTAAATTAAATAGGATTGCCTTGCTAGAATCGCCTTCAGGCACAGCTGCATCCATGGAAACAGAAGGTGCCTGCTGTCCAATTGGTAACAAAAATTCCATTCAGTATATTTTTTTTTTGATGATACATTCAAAAAGCTCTTGCTGAAGTATGGGACTCCTAGTCTATTGTGAACATACATCTCTACAGCCATATTATGTGCACAGTGCAAGGGCTCCTCACAACAGAATGAAGGATCAATCCTTCCCTTCTACCAGTACTGCCCATGCAGAGGTGCTGAAACACTTAAATTCAAGAGCTATATGAGAGATTGTACTGTATTTTGTCTGATGTACTAGTTGAATTCCAAATAATGTCTCCAACCCCATTTCAACCTACAATGTAACCCTTTTTCATCTTCAATATTAAATGAGTATATGGCAGGCATGGCCAAACTGTGGTTCGGGAGCCACATGTGGCTCTTGAATGAAAAAATGTGACTCACGAAAGAACGTCAGCAAATCAGTTTAGTAGGTAAAAGTATATGCTATATGCCTCAGTGAAGCTCCTGAAGGTTTAATAATCAACTTGTGTGGCTCTTGAGTTTCATAAGTTTGGCCACCCCTGCATATATGGTTTTCCAGTGGTTTGTTAAACAGTAGCCAGAATCAAAGTTAGAAATGTCTTCAACACCGTAACAGGGGAAATGATTCCTGTCTAGTAGAACTCTGTTTATTCTAAGGCCTTCCAAGGCTTCACAACAGGATAAGAAGTTCATTGAGGGGTAAAAAGCACATTGGGTATGTCTACACTATAAAAGCAAAGTCAGCTTTATTAAGTTGACTTAATAAGGTCTACTTAAAGTTGACTTTAAGTAGACCTTATTAAGTCGACTTAGTAAGGCTATACTACATTAAGTCAACTTTATAAAGTCAACTTTAAATGGGTGTCCTGGCTTAATTCGAATTTATAAAGTCGACTTAATGGCCCCACTGCACTAAGTCGACTTTATTAAGTCGACTTAACTGTAAAGTCGACTTTATAAACGGAAGTAATAAAGTCGACTTTACCTGATGCTAAAGTCGAATTTATTGCCCTGCAATGTAGACAGAGCTTTGTTTAAGTCGACTTAAAGACCCTTAAATGGACTTAAACACACAGTGCAGACGTACCCATTAATTGGTCTGCATGCAGTTCTAGGGTTGCCAGCAGGCCCTTATTACAAGGGATGTTCCTTATTATAATAAAAAATTGGCTGTTATATTAAATCTGTAAATGCGTATTTTAATCACAGGGTCACAAATAGTTGAAAAGCTGCAATGCCACTCAGATTTGGCCCTGATGCCCTTCTACTTACAGCCAGGTCAGATCTAGGTGGGACCAGCAGTTCTGCACCCATGCTGACAGGAGGTTGTGAGGGCATGCAGGGAAATATGGGTCTCTGGTCTGGTATATGCAGTGGCAGGGACAGGAAGCCTGTACCCTGCTCCCCTTTTCCAGGGTAGCAATGCCATTTGTGATGCCTCTTAAATTACTAGACTGTGGTTGTAACTTCTATCAGGGTGGCACAGTACTGGGTTCAGGGCACAGAGCAGGTGACTCAGAGCTGATAGTGAAGGGCCCAAGCCAGGAAAGGCCAGAGGACCATGCGGGGCTAGGATCAGAAGAGAGAAAAATAGAGGAGGGCAGGATTCCCTTGATTTCTGGGAGTGGAAGTAGCACAGAAGGGCTTGGTCCTTGGCTTTTGTTGTCCACCTCAGGAAGGAGTCAGAGTTCCCGGGGGGGGGGGGGTGAACAAAGGGAGAAGAGGGTAGAGACCATTTACTTTCAGGACCAGTTATTTCTTCCCTAGTATGGAGAAGCATGTTCTACCTCCCAGGAAGAGAATGAGGGAGGGCAGGGTCAGCAACAAGAATGATACCAGCTATTCACAGGAATGTTGAGCATTTTTGTTTCCTCCTTTGCAAGCAGGAAGCTATTTGGCCAAAGCAGTAATGTGCATGAAGATGTTTGCAATGGAGGACTCTACTATAGATAGGATGCATCTTACCAAGGCAGGGAAGGAGACTAACTTGACCAGTAGTAGTATAATGAGTCAGTGACAGAGCTGAGGAGAATCTACCCACCTTTACACCTGGTCTCACACAGCATGCACCATCCTCTCCCATACATTCCAATCAGCACATGGGTGAGAACAAAGGAAAGCGTGTAGCCATTCTAGGATCTCCAGAACATGGCACTTGCCTTCTGGAGCACAGTGTGTGTGGCCTGTAACTTCACTTGTCATCTAGATGCTTACAGACATGTCATGTTTTGAGGGTCACCATCCCTCTTCCCCCAGATCAACACCTCTCTACAATGTCGGCTGGGTGCAGGTGGTGCTGGTGTGTGCTAAGAAAACTGTCTCTTATTTTCCAAATACAATGCTGGCAACCCTAGAGTAGACCCAGCTTATGTGGTATAATGTAATCAAACAGTTTATGCTGAATCTCACTAGTGAATCTTTAGTGCACAACAATAAAGTCTACAAAAGCCAATTAATGCACCACGCACTTGAGAAATCACACCACCATACAGCATATTACTTGACCATGTAGACAAGCCCTAGGATCAACAAAGGTAATGATGGTTGATTAATTTGAGAAAGGTGAGCCATTCAGTCCCTGAACTAGCATCTTGGGAGAAGCAGAGCACAACTAGTTCAGAGTCAGCCACCCCCTGGCTTCAGCACACCTTTGGTAAACCATGCAGTCCCCGATATTTTTTTGGAAGTTAGCCTCAAAAAAGCTGGATGGTGGCTCTTCAAGGTTTAAGGATTCTGAAGTACACTGATGGCTACAGTTATGCATAGTCATAACTAACTTTTGGTTTACTGTAAGTTCCAGTTTCATTTGAGGTTTATACTGTGCCCCTAACACACCTTCTGTGTGTTTTAAAAGCCTTAACTAATGTTTGTAAAATGCCTTCACATCTTTGAAGAAAAGCTTATAAAAGGGAACATTTTATTGCTGTCCTAATTGTTTTTGAAAATGGTTTTAGTTCCATGTGTGAGAAAACAATGTTTTTCCTCCATATGTAAAGATTTTAAAAAAATCTAATTGTTTTTACACCTGTAGAAAAAAAGATTCTTTAGAGTCAAGACCCTATATGCCAAGGTTTGGCCCAGATCCAGCTGACACGCATCAGTAAAATACCACTGTTAAAAAACTTAACTTATAATGACAATTCTAAAGTAGCTTTTGAAGCAACGTGGAGAGCATGGAACCAGCAGTCAGGACTCCCTGATTCTGTTTTTCAGCTCCAACACTAACTCATGTAAAAACTTTTGTTACTTAGATTGCTCATCTGTAAAACAGTTATGTTAACTCCTACCTTGCAAGAATGCTGTAAGGATCTAATTCAATAATGGTTAAAAATGCTTTCAGATTTTTAGATGGATTATGTTATACAAGTTTGTCTTCCCCTATCCAAGCTCTTCCATTGAGCTCTTCACCACAGTATGCAACATCCAAAAACATACCAACTCAACTACAATTGTTTATTAATTATATGTTTCTGGGAACACCAACTTTTTGTTAATCACTGTACAAATACAGAGAAAAGAATGTTTTTTGCCCTAAATAGTTCACATATCAAAAGGTCAGACATAAAATGAATAGGAGAAATTAGTAAAATATGTAAGCAAAATGTCTTGGTAACAGAATGTTGTTAAAGTACATTATCTTTAAACAGACAGACTATTTCTTAAAAACAAACAAGGAGTCCTCTGGCACTTTTAAAGACTAACAAATTTATTTATTGCATGTGCTTTCATGGGAGAAAATCCCACTTAGTCAGACTCCTTGAGGAAGTGGAATTGTCTCCTACAAAAGCTCATCCAATACATAAATTTGTTAGTCTTTAAAAGTGCCATAGCACTCCCTGTTTGTTTTGTTGAACTAGACTAACATGGCTACCCCTTTGAAAATTTCTTAGTTATCCCTCAACATAGCCATTCTGAGTTGGTGAAAATTTTAAACACATCACAGCAGAACTTGGTTTATAGAATCTGAAAGTGATGGCTAGTAGTATAAATGATGTATCATAGTGGATACAGTCTGGGAGATTTTTACCAATGCTCCAACTTCAGTGTTCGGTTTCCAGACTGGTTCAATAGCTAAGTTGGGATTGCTGTTAAAGGATACATTCAATAAAATAAAGTTTGTCTGCCTTGCACATTAAAATGTGCTATTATGCCTTAAACAAGCCATTCACTAATCAGGAAGCTTTCCTGACCTTGAATGGACTTTCCTGGCATTAAAGTTCAAAGGACACTGTGCTGAATCAGACCAGAAAGGCAGCTGCTTTACTCCTCTGCCAAAAGGCAAAGATGTTGCACCATGACTGCCAGTTCATGAGATTGTAGCAAAGAGTAATATTTCAACAGAGAAATAGTCCAGCTGTCCAAAGAGGCAGAGGGAGACACAGGAATTTCTGTTCTTATAGGTGACTGCTTCTGATTTTCTGTCACTGTTAAGACTCATACAAACCAGCATACATGGTTGCAAGCAAAATTTGGTTTCCAACTTATGATCTGATAGGATGATGGATGTCGGGGTAGCGCTGCAATATCACAGAAAGAAGTGGTACATACAATTCAAGCGTCTGACAGCTGGCTAGTTTGATTTAAAATTACAATTTGAAGAGAAATCAAGTATTTCTTGACAGTCATTAACTGAGCACCATAAAACTGCCATTAATTCTGTAGCAGTCAGCAAGATGTTTTGTAATGATCTAACACTAATGCACCCCCTCCTATAAAACCCTCACAGCAGCAGAGGTTTACTTTATACACTGCTTGGGTTTTCTGAAGCTAACAATCACTGCCAATGCACCTGCTTTCCAGAAGATCATTAGGTAAAAATCCCAATGTAGTTCAATCAACCTGGCTTTAGTTACCTTCCCGTCTGCTCTAGAAGAAAATTAATGTTATTAGATGTATCTTTCACTCAAGATTGGCTGGTGTTTGGTTACAGTGCCAGCTGTCTGAGAGGTGCTGGGGTCTGTTCTACACTGACCCGGTTCATTGTTTGGGTACAGCCCAAGTCCCAACATACTGCACTAACACACTGACTGGAGCTGGCACCAGCTGTTACACTATTGTACAGGTACTTAAAGGGATTACAGCACACTAAACCATGAGTTTGGCAGCAGCTACTCTGTTGTCAAACCAGTGCTCTGCAGCAGTTCTCACTAAGTCCATTATAAATCAGAAGCACTAGGTCTGAACTCAGGTATAGAAATTTAAAAAATAAAAGAAGAGAGAAAAAAGAAAAGTAAGGAGGCTGAAAGACTCCTACATTCACATGGATTACAGCAAATGAAATCCCACCAACAAAGACTCCTTCTTTCATTACAATTTTCTGTGGAAAATACAAATTAGCATAGCAAATCCTGCTTTGTCTCTGTACAGAATTACAGATTCTTAATCTGTGATCTGCTCTTTCCTCCTGAAACAAAAACTCAAACAGCCTGTCAACTTCAGAAGGGAAGATTTGTCACATCTCAGTAGTTCTAAGGGGGGTGACTGCCTGGTCCTTTGTTTCAGATAGTAGTGGCTCCATTGATATGTACAGACTGTCTTGACCACACAACCACTACACAACTTTGGTCTACACCAACTGAATTTTCACTTGTACATAGTGTTATTGAGATGAATCAATACCTCCTCTCTTTGACAGTCCCGCCCTCCAGAAACAGGTATTAAAAACTGCTCTCATTACACAGCAGCCTAACTATGAAATTTGCTATGGAAAAATGGACACTGGGTGATATAAAGTACAGAAAACAAGTTCAATTGTTTAAATTCAGAAAATGCTTATGAGTGAACTACTTGACCATATTCTGCAGAAATTGTTTTAAATTATGTCTATCCAGAACATCCTCAGTATAGCCTGAAATCACTTAAGAGAACATTTTCAAAGTGGTGTGCAAGGATTTTAGTTGCTTGGATCCCATTTACTTTACCAGGATTCAAGCAGCTAAAACTGCCTTGCAGTACTTTGAAAATGTACCCCCCCAGGGTTTTTCTCCTTCAGTAAATATTAATAAACAAAGTAGTAGCAACACCAATGCAATTCATTTGGGATGAGAATCCTTGCCAATTAAAGATTCACACAATGAAAACACTATCATTCATATGTTTTTTCAGTTTGGATTTCAAAATATGCTTCTGCTAAAACACATGCGTGTATACAAAAAAACCTCATAGTGTGTATTTTTCTGTTGTCAATATTAGTTGTAAATAAAGATAAACCACAGTATAGAACAGTAAGGTGCCAAAAGAAAAGAAAAATCTAATCTTGCTCAAAGAGCTCCTACTTGGTAATTCTATTTGGACTATTCTTTCTATCTTAAACTGTGAAGGGAAAAGCCACCTTATAATTAACTATTATTTACATATGGGTAAATGTTGACCTGACTTGTTCAGTTATTGTAGTAAATAGCCTTGGTATACAGTTATCATATCCCGCATTCTGCAACAAAGGCAGTGCCACTCCCTAGAGTTAAAATATAAAATTATATTTTTCCAGAGCAGATAGTCTTTAGGTATCTTTATCTCTAAATTCAAAGTGGCACAACAAATGGGAAAGCCCAATGGATTTCAGATCTTGCAGGCACCTCCAGTGGCTAAATCTGTCCAAATTTCTAGTTGTACATAAAGACACAAAAGTCAGCCCCCACTTTTTCAACTCTGTCTTCAGAGAGGAGAGAAAGATTCTCTTATTTACCGCAGGGGAGAAAGTGACATCTGTGAAAAATGAATTTACTTATCAAGCTTCAAACTACAGTAGGTACAAATGTGTGTCTGTGTATACCAAAGGGGAAGCTGCAAATGAATTTGTACATCTGCATGTGCAAAATTTAATGAGGCTCCTTCACATGAAATCTCACTTCAGTCTTAAAAATACAAGACCCTTTATTTAAGGGTCAAAATAACTGTTGTTCTCCGAACCTGCTCTCCATGATCACTGCTCTACAGACTTGAAAGATATTACAGCAAATTCAATCAAAACAAGCATTTTTTTTGCCTGAAAGACCTTTACATGTTAACTAATGACTCTTTTATTTCTATTCAGTTTTTGTGCAGAATGCTGGATGTATATAAAATATATATATAAAAATATATATAAAATCATCCTAATTCAATGATAAGAAAATCCTTACTATAAATCCTACCACGAGACAAATCTGTCAAGATCTTGATTATCAAAACAAATGAATAGACAGTAAAATGTGACACATATAGCATATACTTTACATGATAAATTAGCCTTCACAGAACTGACAGACATACTGTAACTGGATGTTAAGGTTGCTATGGCAAAGAATGCTCCCTCTCACACCAGGCACTGAATCACAAGTTTTTGAAGGAACAATTTACTTCTGGTGGAAAAAAAATTTCTATTGCTAAACACTGCCTACCTATGACAGATACATTTCTCTGGCCTGCTATTATTGTCTTTAAAAAAAACCAAACAATGCATTATTAGCGACATCACTGCCTCACTAAAGTAGCCATCCATGAGTCAAGTCATTCAGTTTTTTTCCCAGTAGCTGTGCAAGTCCTGTTAGAATGCTTTTCAGATTCAGCATAATGATGGACAAACCTAGGAGGAAAAACATCCTTACTGTGTGCTGACTTATAATAGTATAGAATCATAGGGTTGGAAGGGACCTCATAGGTCATCTAGTCCAACCCCCTGCCAGAGGCAGGACCACTCCCACTAAACCATCCCAGTCATTGTTTTGTGCAGCCGGGCCTTAAACACCTCCAAAGATGGAGATTTCACCATCTCCCTCGGCAGCTCATTCCAAGACTTCACCACTCTCCTAGTAAAAAAGTTTTTTTCTAATATGCAGCCCCAACCTCCCTAACCGCAACTTGAGACCATTGCTCCTCATTCTGTCCTCTGTTATTACTGAGAACAGTCGAGCTCCATCTTCTTTAGAACATCCCTTCAAGTAGTTGAAGGCTGCTATCAAATCCCCCCTCAATTGTCTCTATAGACTTGTGAAGACATAGTCTATGAGCTTAAAATCTGAACTGGAAGTTCAGTTCATTTACTCTGCTTAATATGCAGAAAGTCCTGGGTTCAAGCCCCAGGGGGTTGGACTTGATGATCTCATGAGGTCCCTTCCAACCCTATGATTCTATTCTATTTTAAAGATTGGTGTTCAAAATTCAGCTTGGCAATCATGTATGAACTTGTTTTATGCCAAGTTCCTTTCCACTTGCAACAAAAACAACCTTTTTAGCAAATCTCAGCATTTTTATTCCCGGTTTTAGAAGACATCAGGAACTGCAAATGCAGGCAAAACTAATAAAAATGTTTTAAAGAAATTTAACAAACATAGCCAACAATTCAATACAGCTTCCTTGTTCAGAAAAGCACTTCAGCACATGCTTATTTCCCATTGACATGTGGGATGTAAGGGTCTACTTAAGTGCTCTTCTGAATAGGGCTAGACAAATGCATATTTAAGCACCTTCCTGAACTGTAGTCCTTGAAATCTCAGTCATGGAGAGTTAAAATTTTAGGTGAATTTCCAGGTTGCTTATTATTTAATTCTAGATTCAAAACAGGCTTATGGGGAAACACGTCTACAAGGAATTGTTTGCCAGGAATCCAAACTTTGTTAAACAAGTTCCTCTGAATTCAATTACTAAAGCTCATGAATTTGTGTTCTGGCTAATTTTTGGATGGTCAGCTGAAGTGAACTTTTAACTTAGACAGAGAACACCTCTATTTGTGTCTTTTCCTATCTAAGCTATCATTGAAATGCAGACTACAAGAACCCAGGCTGTAAAGTGAGGTCTTACAATGCTGCCAGGCCAAAATGTAACATTCAGAACCAAACATGGCTATATCATGGCCTCCTTGGAAAATGTTATTTTTTGAGTATAGGATTCCTGTAACTTGAACACTGGATGGAAAAAGAAGGGAGAAGGGCTAAAGAAAGAACACAACTGCTTCACTCCATTGCAGGAGGTTACATAGAAAACAACACAAATACCCAAAATTTGATCAAAGAACTTAAAAATTCTGAGAACTGCATCCCCCAGGTCTTCAGAACCTCAGCACAGATGCACAACTGAAAATGCTCTTCTAGGGATTATCAAATTATGAAATAAGGAACAGAGATCTTGAAACATTACAACCCACAGCAAGTTTGTCCTCTCTCCCCATTGGTGCTGGTAAAGCAAAGGCAATTCATATCAGATATATTTTTTCTTTGAGACTAAACCTCTCCCCCGCCCCCCCCCCCCCCCGTTAGGCGTCTAGAGAACTAAAAATTCTGAAAGAACAGAATACATTATTTTAATTTGTATTCTTAACTCCCACTGTGAAATCATCTCTATGAAACACCTCAGAATACATAATACTAACACTAAAGAACAGTTGCCAAAATTTGATAAATATTTCCTATGAAAATGGTCAGTGTAATTGTAGGGTCTGAAAGCCACTAAATCCTTAGTCATACTTGTGTGCGGAGTGGGCATAGAGGAATGAGGAAGAGTAGATTCTAACAAATTCTAACAAACAGCTCACTTTTAGAACAAAAATGTTTGAGACCCTTTTTACACTTCAGAAAGAAGCAAAATGCCTTTAGAGATCACCTTATAATAAAACCAGAGAGAACTTTAGCTGTTTTGGCAATAACACTAAATCAGATTTATCCCAGTCTTCTCCCATCTTTCCTCGGTTTCTGTTATTTTATCCTGTGTACATAGCTCACTCTCATTTTGTTATTTATCCCCACTCACCTAGCCCTGATTCTACATGATAGTTTCTCCTCTCCTTCTGTCCATATCCTTAGTATTTCTTCTGCCTTTTTGTTCATTGTGTTGTCTCCTTTACCTCTACTTTCTAGTTTCTCTTTGTCTTACTCCAGCTTTGCAGTTCAACTTTTATCTGTCTTACTACCTCTGATCCCCCTCATCAAGAACTGAGCATTGAAACTGCTCTGTTAAGATGGATGTCTGGGTCTTCCGCTTAGTTCCTATTGCAGTTCATGCCCCTCATAGATAAACAGAAGTGCATGTAATTATTGCGCCCCTGCTAATCCCAAGGGAAAGTGTACAGGAACTCATGGTAACTTATGGGAAACAAGCATACAAGAGAAAGTTGATATTATTGGATGAAGCAAACAGCAGCAGATCAGGAATGAGAAGACAGATAAGCTCTTAGTGTGAGTAGGCTTCCCACACCATTACTGAAGTTGAAATAAACTCTGGCGAGGACACCTTGACTTGCCCTCAAAAGCAGACAAGTGGCCATCCAATCTTCCTCAATTAAGTTTTTCAGAACACGCACAGCTCTCAACTCAAACCATGGAACAGCTGTGTCTGCTTTGCTTAACAGTGCAAAATAAATCGGAATGACTGTGTCACAGGTTTAATTGATTTTTTGTCTTTCACCCTGCTTCAGAAGTGAGTCTGATCCATGCTATTTCACACTCTCCAGGGCAAGTTTTACTGATCTAACTCCTGACTAAAAATAGATTCATCAGAGAAACAGCGGGGGAGGCAATATTTATTCCCTGCAGCTGACAGGGAATGTCATGTTATAACTTCCTCTTCACTTTCCTGTTTTATTGAGTGAGGGAAGGAGGAGAGGAAAGAAAGAGTCATACTACTGAAACAAGCACCTGTAGTTTGAAACTGATGTTGTGTATTTATACATTCTTAAGTATGGAAGAGGCAGTCATAGTTCATGTTCTCCACCATTGTCTTGCAAATTCTTATCCTTTCTGACTTTCAGTAGATGACAGAAAATGGTACTGACTGACAAATGCTTTGGGAAAACACAAGACCTAACCAATAAATAATAAATGCATCTGTAGCTCTGTAACTCCTTCCTTCAAGTCCAGAATAAAGTAAATAACAGAATCCCCATAAGTAGTAATGGGAACTGCTGATACCATGCAAAGATGGTGTTAAAAATGAATTATTACACTTCCTCAGTGCATTTCTCTAATAACTTGAACAAGTGCAATCAGCTAATAACACAGTACAACCTATTCATCCTGCCACACAAAACATAAATTTCATTTAGCACCAACAACACACACTGGGGCACCATGGCAGATAACTATTGTGGCTTTGGATTTTTTTTTTAATGAATACATATAATACTAATGGAAGCAACGCACAAAACCAAGAGAAGATTACATTCCCTTTACATTTTTATCTCATCGCACAAGTGCCTGTGCACAGTGTGAGTGAAAATAACTACCTACACAAAGGGGCCACTAACAGAACTTTAGAAATTACTGTGTGAACATGCTCAGAAGTTGTGTGTGCTGCTTGAATGCATTTAGTTATTTCCATTATTTCCACCTCCTTGATCTGATCCCCATTTCCAGGCTTGCAACTTGGGTGTGCTCTCAACTACTGCTCACTCCACTTGCCATGCCTAGTCCACTGATAAATCCTTTCACTTATTCTTTAGTATCACCAAAATCCATATGGTCCTACCCACTATCAATTCAAAAACCCCTGTCCATCATTTGTTCATGTCTCATCTAAATTATAGAATCTAGAATTTAGATATGAAGTGAATAAATGATGGACAGGGTAACCCCTATTCAAAATGGGGATGTTCAGTCAAAGAATCTAGATTATCTAGATGCTTTGATTGACCACCCCATTTTGAATCATCTTGCCAGTATTGTTTTTTTTTTTTACCATTATCAAACTCAAGACTGCAGCCCTATATGACTTTATTTCACCTTCCTCTCCTGTCATTTACTTGTACACCCACATCTCCTGCCTCTCAATCCTCTCTCCCAATGACTCCCTCTCAATCTTTATCCTGCTCTCAATTTGCATCTGCATTCATGCTATCCCTAATTCTTTAAACACTAGTCCATTTCTTGTGTGCCAAATGAATGTCTCTCTCCTTCAAGTTCCAAAGAGGGTAGCCATGTTAGTCTAGTTCAACAAAATAAGCAAGGAGTCTTTATCGCATGAGCTTTCATGGGAGAAAATGCCAATTTGTCAGACACTTTGAAGATGGGGGAACTTACAGAATGGGAGGAAAATAAATGCAGAGAAGTGTAAGTTATGGGATGAGGTCATATTGTAACAGCAAATCGAAGCAGTTGCTAAGATTCAAACACTGGGAAACAGCATATAGAGGAAGGTGAGGTCAAATCTCCTTCAAGTCTATTTCTTTCCAGGAATATTTGTAGAACACATTCCTCACAATAAGCTTTCTATTCTAAGTTGTTCTTCTGATCTTCTTCTTGTTTGCTAGATTGCAAGATCTTCAGGTCAGGAATCATTTTAATCTCTCTCTCTCTCTCTCTCTCTCTCATATTTCTTCCCTCATCCAAAACAAAAAAGGGCCAGCAACAAAAAAACAGCATGTTCCCTTTCCTTCTCTCAAACAGAGCTATAGCAAGTGCTACAGCACTTCCTAAGAAGTTATTTTGGAACTAGATATATGTCCAACTCCAAAACATTGCCTTAGAAAGTCCTCTAAACTTGGACTGCATGAAATATGGGAAATCCTACAACCTTAGCCCTGTCTGTGAGATCTGGCTGGCATAGCATCCTACAGTTGACTGACCAATGACCTCGGAGCCGAGACATTATGACTTGTAGGTATTTCTGTTACTTTTGAACTATTAAAATACATCTTTACACACAAAGCACAGTCTAGTCTAAGGAGAGTCTGTTCTTCATTATAAACTACGTCTAAAGATCGTAAGCAAACATTTGCCCAGGAACAGAAGCCACATTAATGCTTTAAAGTTAAATAATGCAACCATATTAGTTATCTGAGAAGAGTATAAAGCCGTGACCCTGAAAGCCCTCAGTTTGACCTTAGGGAAGAGGGCAAGAGGGATCACATAACCTTTTTATTTCTTATGCTAATACACAAAGTATCACTTTCCACAAGCTACTGATCTTTAACTCTTTCTGACTGAGACAACAGTTTCATTCTATAAGGCTTCGGTCTTCTATGCTGAACATAGTAAAGAATGATTTTGCCTTGAACTGAGAATTCATTTGAAGGTTCGGGCAATAAAAGTGTGTGTGCATTTGCAGTGAATTCCATGTTAACTGGGATTAAAACATATGATGTGACAGTCAGTTGAAAAGCAGCTACTTTATCATTGTGCTTCAAATCCATTTTAAATGAAAAATAAACTACTGTCGTATATTATGAAAACTAGGATCTATTAAATATTTAATTAGTGATAAGAACTACATTTCTTCCTTTCCCTAATATCCCAATCAGCAATGACTTCTTTACTTTTCCTTAGCATCAGTTCAACATGTCTTCCTATTTACAGTCTTTATATTCTACAGATATTACTAGTCCATTTTTTCCCAGCAGATAAACATTGCCAAGGTAGTCACTAAACACATAGTTAACCAGTGGTTCAGTTTGGAAAACGGGTTATATTAATAAACCACGCACACTGCTGTAAACTAATTGTATGGAAAGTCAATGGGTGCATTTTTAAGAATTTTAATTACTATTCCATGATTGCCCTACATTCAATACATTCAGGTAACATGGCCTTTATGATGATAAGCAGTTTAATTAGAAAGCAAAGATAAGAAAAAAATGCCTTTATAAGTTACTGAAATTGTTCATGCTGGTCAGGTGATAACTTGAGCACACAGTTTCCCTCGATATTTTAAAATATGAATTGCTAATTCTATCTCAACCTTTGTTTCCTCACACCGTAACAACTGTTTTATATGCCATTTGCTTCTCTCTTTTACTTGTATTAACACCACAGTTATAATTAGATTGCAAACCTGAACCTGTCTTTAATCTTTGCGCCTGTCCAAACAAATAAGTTCTGTCTCACATTTCTACTCAGGGTAAGTATCACAATAAACAGACACAAATGTAAGTTGTGCGTTGCCAACAGTGAGCTTACCCTTTCAACAAACTGTCTCAAAGGATAGCCATTGATTTCCTAGTTATTATGAACATGAAATTATTGAATGACAGATGATAGAGTGTTAGGTCCTACAAGTATTTTCCCAAATGGATTATCTAGCCAGGGTTGTCATAGCAACCGCGCTATTTGACAGAGCTTATGACAAAGAACTCTTTGCTCAGAATTCAGCTACAAAACAGCTCACTGCTTCCTACCTTGCATTCATGTAAATAAGGTAACTCCTCAAATGGAAGGGAAGTGCACCTTCTTGTGTCCATTCGAACAACCTGTCTGAGAGCCCCTCGTGAGGTCTAAGACAAAGCTATAACCTGGTAAATGGGTTGCTAAATATCAGTATGTTTTTTAGTAGAGGGTTCTGTCCATGGCTGGACATTACACTATTAACTAAGGTAATGTTAATCCCCATAAGATAAATTAATAGATTTGACAGCATTGAGTCCATAGGGAATATAAATTCTGCATCATGACGCACAACTGATTAAACCAAGGAGAAGCAATGCACACAAATCAGTAATTCCTTTCCACAGTCAAAGGTTAGATAATTTCTTGCCAATATGACACTTACGCTACAGGGATCTGGTGAACTTCTATTTTACATCTTTCTTTATTTATTTTGACTGTAATAAATTAGAATTCCATACTGAACAGTTCGTTTAAGCAAGGATGTCTTTTCTTTACTGCACCATGCTAGCTTCTCTCAGTCTCACTCACCCACTCATACCACTACCTCTATCAATCCTTTCAGGGAAAAATTTATAAGTGATTCTTTTTAAGTGTGATGTTCTTTCTGGGAGCAGAACTATATTTCCACATCAAAACAACAAATCAGGGATGTCACAAAAGCTCGGGCTTCATGAAGGCCACAACACTAAAGAAAAATGAGTTACAGATCCAGTTCACCTGGAATAACTTTCCTACAAAAGTCAGCTATAGAGCCTTGTCCCACCCAAAAGGAGAATTAGGTACTCAATAAAAAAAGCATTACATGAACTGCTCCAGAAACTGAAGTCTGTACTCACATAACAGCTACAGAAAAGGAAATAAAAGTTCAAGACCTCAGTGGGACAGAGCTTTAACTCAAGAGGGATTACTTCTTTTTTATATTTTATATGTTTTGGAATTGAATGAGGACTTGTAAGGGCAGAAGTTAGTTAAGTCTGTAGGTTCATTCAATCCTTGCCTTCTCTGCAGACAAGATAATGCCCCAAAAAAGTAACGAAACATGGATGCAGAGCCCTGATTAATAGAGCAGGGCTAAAAATAACAAAATTAAATGCTAGATCTGTTAGCCAACATTCACCAACGTCCAGAGGAGATCTTTGTAGAAGACTGGCAGCTCAGAGAGGTCTCACCGAAGAGCTCTTCAATGGATGCAAAAGAGCTGTCGGTAGTATTGGAGCCCTTGGAAACATCAGAGGAAGGTGCCCCCCAGATGGCTCCATGCTGGACTACCTGCACCATAAGAGAATTTCTTCAGGGCCTGGAGGTGGAAAGAGTGGACCTGGCTGTGGACACAGCGCAGGACCTGTCCCTCTTCCTCCAGGGAAGGCTCAGGATCTCTGCAGAGACCCAGTGCAGTCCTGGCCAAAAGAACTCCAGAACACTCTTCTGGAGGTTGGCCAAGAAACTTAGGAGTGGGATGAGGGTATTGAGCTGGTTCCAGAGCATGGACAGGATGAGCTGGTTTATGACCAGTGCCCTCCTCTGACGGGAGATGCACTGTAGCAGACCAGTCCATCTCTGCTGCCACTCACACACTGTCCTCCAAATCTCACCAGTTCTCATCCAGGGAGGGATGGGTGGCAGAAAGACAGGCACAGAGACAGAGTAGCAGATCCACACTCCACTGGATGGCCTGAAGCATGAATGGGAGGGAGCACACTGGGCACCCGGCTGCTACCATAAGGCCAGAGCTCTTGACCCAGTTGACCCAGGTGGAGGAGGGTGCAGAGCAGACAGCCAGGTAGGCCTCCAACCGCATCAGGTCAGCCGGGTCCTAGACAACAACTATCTGAGATTCAGAGGAGGGAGGTATGTAAGTCCTAGAATGCTGAGGACTTTGTTACCTTTTGACCAGCCTGGATTGCTACTGGGCAATTAGGGACACGTGAATCCAATTAAGACCAAGCCAAGGGCCCAATATAAGCCTTCCTGCTCCTGACAGACAGGGCACAAGCTGGAAGAGGAGCAGGAATTCAGTGCAGTTTTGAGGAAGGTACAGGGCCAAGCAGCAGAAGTACAAGCAGAGTAGGTAAACTCCCCAAACTCTGTGGCCTAAGAAAAGCAAACTGCCTAAGAAGGTGCAGGGCACAAGGTCCTGAAATGGCAGAGGGGGTAAAGCAGCCCAGGGAGAGAGTTATGGATTTGACCATGGTCAGTAGCGCACAACTGTAACTGGGCTGGGACCCAGAATAGAGGGCAGGCCTGGGCCTCAACCCTCTCCCCCGCTTCCCATGGGACCATGCCAAGCTGAATGTCCTGTACAGCAAGGATTGGCTATCTGGAGTTGCCCTTACCCATAACCCATAAGAATAGCATGAGACCCATTGCAGGGGAGCCAAGTTTGCCACAGTCCTTGTTCTTTGATGGGGTAGCCCTAAACAGCTACCCCATCCATATGCAAGTGACTACTCCTTCTTACTAAAAGAAGGGGAGCACTACAGTCTAAAATAAATTTTGGTCTACCTGCCTCTGCCAAACACAGTGACTAGTGACCATTCAAAAATTAATCACTCAGCAAAACTTCTCTTTTTCATACTTCTGAAAGTTAATGAAAGCCACTTCAATCTAAAATACAAATATAGGTATATGAGGAATTACGTATAAATCCTAACTCTGCAGTGATATGCTATTTCACCTTGGCAACTCTTTTGCAGTTTCATTCCTTCAACAGTCTTCCAGACTCACCATACCAGATGAGGGTGCATTAAGGGCCCAGACTATTAAGCCCTTATTCTCAAGGGTGACTAATCGTACACACACAGAGTCACACATTTGTTTCAATGGGGTGCTCAGATGAGCAACCACTCACCAAGCTGAGAAAGGAGTTCACAATCTCATCCTAAATCAGGGCATTTTATATATCAACAAACCCTGTTTCATTGTATTCCTATCCTCAGTTGATACGAATAACTTACTGCAGCAGCTCTCAACTGCTGCATGTGTCGTGGCATGTGGCTGAGTGTGTCGCCACAACTATCCTACTGCTGAAAGAAACACACTCTGCCAAATCAAACCCAGTGGAGTGGGATTTCTTCTAGGACAGGGTGAGTTGCAGCAGCAGGGAGCTGACGGGGATGGAGAGTGGTTTGTGCTGCCCTGAAATGGCTAGCTGCAATGGCCTTTATCTATGGAGTGGGTGCCTCTGGGTTTGAGCTGCCACCTCAAGTTCTAGTGGCAGCTCCTGTACTGAGCACAGTTGGGCACACCACCAACCATATCATAACACAGAAAGGTTGAGAATCACTGACTTACACAGGCACAAAGTGGCGTTTTTGAAATTGTTGAAACTACAAGGTGGAAAGTTACACACACAGTTACAGAAGCTGGGTCAGAGTTCTATCAGAAATGTAAAGTTTAATTGTTTCCAAACATTCCTTGCTATTTTTACAAAATGAGAAACTATTCCTCCTCCAGAATCAAATACAAAAAAAGTGGGAATCGTCCTGTTTTTTTGGCAGGGGGTTGGACTAGATGACCTCGTGGGGTCAATTCCAACTCTATGATTCTATGGCTATGTGCACACACAAGCCCTTGTTTCAAAACAAGCCATTTCAAAACAAGCTGTTTTGAAATAAAGGCCTTATTTCGAAATGACTTCTTTTGAAATAACAAAAAGCTATTTCAAAATAAGGAAAAAAGAGGGAATTGAAATAGCATATCCACTGTGACATGCTATTTTGAAATAGGGGAGCGGAGGGGCAGGGAGGCCTGTGCTGGGCTGGGGAAGCCCCACCCCCGGGATTCCCCTGCCCCCCTGCGGCTCCTGCCGCGGGCAGAGGGGCTTCCCCAACACCTCCCCACCGCTTCTGCCGCGGGCCGGGCCGGGCCAGGGCCGCCTCCTGTCCAGAGTTTCCTGGTGCCCCCCCACGGGAGCAGGGGTGCTGGGGAATCCCGGGTGGGAGGCAGCCCTGGCCCCGCCCGTGGCAGAAACGCCGGGGGAGGCACCAAGGAAGCCCCCCTGCCCCCGGCAGGAGACATAGGGGGCAGGGGAAGCCCCCAACCCACGGCTGAAGTGGCAGGGGTGGAGGAAAAGCCCCCCCTGCCCCCAGCAGAAGCAGCAGGGGGGCAGGGGGAGACCCACACCCCCGGCAAGAGCAGCAGGGGGGCGACAGGGGGTGCTGGCAGCTCCCCCGCAGCCCAGGCAGGGGGCAGAGCTTGGGGGTGGCCCAGTCGGCTTCGCCCCACTTCCCCTTGCCGGGGGAGGTGGGCAAAGGGGGCTGAGGCACCCATCCCCCCCTGCTCCCAGCAAGGAGAAGTGGGGGGAAGCCCCCTGGGGCACCCTCAGACCCCCTGCACTCCACTCAGCAGCCTGGCCAGGGTGCTGATCCCTGGCCAGGGTGCTGGGGGGGGGACTTTCCTGCCAGGGTGCTATGCACCCTGGGAGGCAGGTCCTTGTTATTTCGAAACAATCCTTGTTTCGAAATAACATGTCCAAATGGCTTATTTCGAAACAACTGGTTTCGAAATAACCCTCCCAAAAGCAAAGTGGTTTAAGCTGTTTCAAAAGGAGGGCTCTTGTTTCGAAATGAGGAGCTCCCTCCTTTCAAAACAAGAAAATGTCTTGTGGACATAGGGACTTTTATTTCGAAACAACCAGTGTTGTTTCAAAATAAAAGCTCTGTAGACATACCCTATGCCAAATAAAGTTACCAGAAATAAACAAACTAGGAGACTTGTGGCACTTTTAAAGACTAACAAACAAATTTATTCACAAAAAGCCACAACCAGATCCTGTGGAGAAATGAGGAATTAAAAATGCTGTGAGAAAATTGCAGTATACAGTTGAGATGAAGTTTAAATGACCAGATTAGGCCAAGCAGACTTTTCCAGTCCAGAAAGATTTTAATTCTTACAATACTTTTGATAACACTGAAAAATATTCTTCATGAAGCCATATGTATGCCTTGCAGCACTTTTACAGGACAGCTCCAATTAGAACCAGCTCTAAGTGAGCTCTCCTGGAGACTCTCCTGCAAGATGCATTATACAAGGCGTACTGAGAAATCCAGCTTTATATTGCCATCAGCCCCCATGGTCATAGTTTTCTTCCCTCTTCCTCTCCAAGCATGAGTAAAGCTGTAAATGTTTTAGGGCTGTGTGATAGTCCCAGAGAAAAACAGAGAACATATGTAGTATATTTTCATATAGAAAAAAATGGAGATCCTAATTTCTAAAGTGTGCCTTCTGCCCAAAGTGCACCCTTGACGCTAACTTGGCTGTGATGCAAATCACTTTACACAGATTACTCAGCCATAAACGATCCTGAGGCACATAAGAAGGGTATTAGTCAACGATTTCACATGAAGTCCAATTACATGTTTTCTGTATCATTCCCTGACTACCCACTAAAATTTTGCTGATATTAGCCCATTCAAAATGCATTCCAGGGACTGGGAATACAAATAATATCCATTACAAAACCAGTCTATGGTTTCTGTCAAATCTAAGTTAAACGCACAATAGGGAATGGAAAGTCATTGCAAATCTGCAGATTCAGGAAATACAAGAAACAAAGAGTATGTGCTTACACACTGCTCTAATATTATTTCTGTTTGTTTTCAAAATGAAAACACATCAAATAAGTAAAGGAAGGACACTATAGCATGTTCATATGAGCCAACACACAATAAATGAGTCACATGGTTTCATCAGCTTAATCTCAAATTTTTGATGTACAAAGAAAAACCACAACATTTCTAGACTGTATTCAAGTAATTTTTAAAAAATAATAGAATCAGTGACTGCAATTACTTACAACTGAATAAAAACGTCACCCTCTATAAACAGATTTTTAGAATCTATCTGTTTCGAAGACATTTAAATGACTAGACAACTCAAGGCACTGGTAATGATTACAAAGGCCTTCCTTCACATGTAGGTCACAGATTTGAATTCCACTCCAGTTGGTGGTGATTAAAAATCATCAAGATGAGACAGCTGTTCAATGGCCTATCTGAAATGAGTTACTAATTCCAGCCCTGTTCCTACTGGTCAGGTGTTTATGTCATAAAAATCACCACTGCTGTGGTGTTAACACTGAGACCAAGGACAGAACACACATGGAGATGGAGATACTCTGTGTAGAATAAGGTTGAAGTGTATTGATATAATTGCATTAACACTGCACTTGTTCTGGACATAAATCAAAGGACTTCCAGTGTCTTTCACAAACACTAAACTTAATGGCTATGTCTACACTGTCAAAGATATTGCAAAATAGTTATTTTGAAATAACTATTTTCAATTTATTTTGAAATTATTTTGAAATAGCATTATTTTGAATTTATTATTTCAAAATAGGAGTCCAGTGAAGACTCTTTATTTCAAAGTAGACACTCTTCACTAGCCTCTCTATTTTGAATAAGGGAAGGCAGGGAAAAGCATAGGGCCATTATTTTGAAAAAAACCTAATCCCGCGGCTTGGAATGTATTTTTCAAAATAACTATTTCAAAAGAATTGCTGTTTCAGAACAAAAACAGGTTTAGTTATTTCAAGATAGCGGGGTTTTTGGGTTTTTTTTGAAATAACAAAGCACTTATTTCAAAATAATAAAATGCCTTCATGGACAGGTAAAAAGTTTTTTTCAAAATAAGCCTCCTTATTTTGAAAAAAAACTTTTAAGTGTAGACATACCCATAAGCTATAATTATTGCTATTTTTAGTTGCATTTTCACTGAAAAATTAAGAAAGACATTGATTGTGGGGCAAAGTGCCAGAAAATAGCTGAAAGGATCAGGAATGGCCCTTTTCTTTTTAGGCTGGTAGTTTTTATGCATTTTTAAAAATATGCCATCTCTATTCCTTAGTGTGCTCAAGGATTAAAATTGTGATATCTGTAGTTACAAACTGAAAAATAAAACACTTGAAAGATAGTAGAAATTGGAACCTTGGGATAAAACATTTTCCTGTATTGCAGAATCTGCAGGGGGTGCATTAATTATTTTATTGATTATACTGACAAAAATGTTTAAGTGAATACAGTAGTAATGAAACAAAAGTACAGTGCAAAAAATCAAGTTGGCTACTGATTTTAATACTTAGCATTGGCACCATTACCAAATATCCACAATACAAGGGATCGGCTGCAATTTTTTAGCTACTAAATAGAACAATAGCAAGCCACTAGAATGTCAGCAAAGAATATTTCCCCGCATGCCCCAAATTTGCAAATTTTAAGTTGAAAACTCCCTGTCATTCATCCCTTGGGTCACTCAGCTTAGAGAACGCAGCTTCTACTGCAAAGACGACTCTGAATCCAGTCATTCATGAGCTGAAGCAGGCATGAAGATGTGCTTAAACTTGGCACAAAGCGATAACTAAAAATTTTCTGTACTATGAAAAATTTTCCAATATGTACCAATTTGGTGAAGGGAACTGGGAAGTAGAGATTTAACTGAGATTTACAGAGCATGTGTGTGTGGGGGGGGGGAGAGAATATAAAAATAAATGTCTAAATAATCACTTTCAGTAGAGGACAGGCTCGGGGTAGATTTTCTGAAGCTGTGAAGAGAATCAAATACTACCGGGAAGAGCTGTGCAAAGAAATATCTATCTTTATTTTGTTTTGCTTTAAAATCACCTACTAAGATTTTCTCTGAATTATGCCAATGAAATATAAAAAAGTGGAGAACAACTTTCCTTAAAACCTTTCATGTTAAAAATGTGCTCAGACTCTATTACAGTGCAATATTCTATGAGCTGGCTTATTTGAAAATTCCACTGGTTTAACTTTTTCTACTCTGTGTGATCTCAGCGAGCTCTAAAAACAAAAAGAATGAATTTTCCTCACTATGCAGATTTCCCTGGCTCTTCCTACAACACATGCTTGTAAATTCAATCTACTGTTAAAAAAATTACTCCATTCTAAAAGCAATTAAGTAGGGCATTTCCTCCCTAGCTTGACTTGTCAATCCTATTAGACCAAACTCTAATTAAGGGTGGAAAAGTGGTTATTTTATCTGCCAAATGAAAATAATTTAGTTCAAGTTAATGAGGACTGGCTTTTAACTGATTAGTCATTTTGATTCTTGCTTGTTACAATGGCAGGAATTACTTTCAAAAGATACAGTAGTATCAGCAGTCGTTTTCATGCATTTGATAAACAAACGGAGCTTTCCTTTGTGACCAATCTGGCACACACCTGTCTGAGAACAGAAACAAGATACAGTAAAGCTAGTCAGCTTGGAGGGTATAATCCACTCTGGAAGTAGTAAAAAGACTTTACACTTTTTGCCTTATATCATGTTTGCAACAAGTAGACTTACAGCTAATGAGGGCTGAATATAGTTGTCAGAGTTTGGTGCCCAATCTTGCAAACCCGTACTCACATCAGAAGTCCCTTTTCACACGAAGAACATGTAAGTGCCCAAACTATTGGCACAATGGTTTGCAAACCCTCCCATCTTCAGGTGTAAATTTTCAAAACTGAGCATGTTAAATTTGTTAGTAGGATTTGCAACATGTCAAATCTCACACACTGCTTCATAAGTGTTTCTACACATTGGCAAGAAGTAACTAATGATCTACATCATTCAAAAGGCAAACCAAGTCAGTTTTCATGGAAAATGCTAAAAAAAACCCAAGTGCTGTCCAGCAACATATCTTAAAACTAAGTCAGCTCCATCATACTCAGATTCACTCCACAATTCCTAAATTCTTACTCATTTGTGCAACAGTTTGCATTTCTCAGTAACAATTTCAACCTCTTAAAGCATAGAAAACTTTAATAAAGAAGAAGAAGAAGAATACATTCTATTTCTACAGCATTTACCTGGCCTTCACATTCATATAAAAATTACAAAATGGTGAACTTTAAATTTTCTATCAAAAGATAAAATCATGTCACATAAAACTCTAAAACAGTTCATTAAAAGAAAAAATCTGGTCTCAATTTCCCCCAAGTTAACTACCAAATGATTACTTGTAATGCCTAACTGACTAGGGAACCCCCAAATCCCATCTACTGCCTAAATTTCATTTTGAAAAGGAGACACTGAGGCTCTCAGATCAGTTAGACCTTGCAATGCTGAGCACATCTATGTCTAAATAATGTTAAAAACTTGGGCTTAAAAGTCTGAGTTAAAGTGCCTGCAGATGCAGATAGGTGGCTTTGGAAGGCCTTCGAGATGCATATCTTCATTCCAGGTACCTAAACACCTCAAAAAATCTTAATCTTCTCCAGAGCTCTGAAAATTTTTTTTTCATACTTGTACTCCAGTTTTTGCCCTGGATTTATATATAAACTCTTAAATATCATGAAGTTTAGCTGTGGGGTCAAATTTATTTATTGTGTAGCATTTCAGTTAGAGATCTCTTGAGGCAGGTTTATGCTGTTAACTATATACTGTGTTCCTATACTTACTGTGATTTACGGTTGGTTACTTACCAGTAACAGTCCTTCTTTGAGACGGGCTGCTCACATACATTCAGTTACAGGTGTCTATGTGCCGCAGTGCACAGTAGTTCGGAAAGTCCTTAGTGTTAGCTTGTCAGGTCAGAGCACACAGCCAACGCCTCCTCCGTGCCGTCACCGCAGCTATATAGGTGACCGTGACCCTGACCCTCCCAGTCCCATATACCTTTGTCAGCTCCGTTGGCAGGGACGGTGGGAGGGGCCTGAGTGTATGTGAGCAGCCCATCTTGAAGAAGGACGGTTACTGGTAAGTAACCGACCGTTCTCCTTTGAGCACTGCTCACATCATTCAGTTACAGGTGACTGCCAGCTGTACCCAGGGATGGTGGGAGGAGTTACAGTCTACCCACATTGAGTACAGCTCTGCCCAAAGCAGCATCATCTCTAGCCTGTTGGGCAATGGCTTAGTGAATCAGGAAGGTATGTATCGATGACCAAGTAGCAGTCCTGCAGATCTCCTGGATCGGGACCTTAGCAAGGAAGGCCGTAGAAGACGCCTGAGCCCTGGTAGAGTGAGCTCTCACAGTTTCTGCAAGAGGCATGTTTGACCTTCCATAGCAATCTTTGATGCAGTTTACAATCCATTTGGAGATGAACTGACAGGACACTGGGGAACCTCTCACGCATTCGGCGACCGCCACAAACAACTGGGAGTTCTTACGGAAGGATCGAGTACACTCGAGATAAGTTAAGAGCACTCTCCTCACATCTAAGGTGTGCCACTGTCTCTGGTTTTCCAAGACCTGGGGGTCGGGATAGAAAACCGGCAAGCAAATTTCTTGGTTCATGTGGAAGGGGGTGGCCACCTTGGGTAGAAAGGAAGGGTGGTGACGAAGGACCACCTTGTCTGGGAAGAACGCCATATATGGGGGTTCAGAGGAAAGAGGTCGCAACTCTGAAACCCTTCTAGCCAAGGTGACTGCTACTAAGAAAGCCACCTTCCATGACAAAACTAGCAGGGTGGCTGAATCCAAGGGTTCATACATCAGCTCTGTTAATGCCTGGAGTACAATGTTCAGATCCCACTGAGGGGTGGGAGTATGAGGGTGGGGAAAGGGCTGTTCCACCCCTTTCAGGAACCTGTGAGAGATGGGGTGTGAAAAGACTGGGGCCCTGTCTATCTTTTGGTGAAGGGCAGAAATTGCCACTAAGTGGACTCTCAGTGAGGACAGGGACAGGACTTTTTCTCTAAGGTCTAGAAGATAGTCCAGAATTGTACAGATTGGTGCTGAGACAAGGTCTATGCTTTTGTCATGGGACCAAGTGGAGAAGCGTTTCCATTTGGCTGTGTATGTGGACCTGGTGGAGGGTTGTCTGCTACCAACCAGGAACTTCTTAACCCTGTCTGAGCAGCATCTCTCTTGCTTGCTGAGCCAGAGAGCATCCAGGCTGTCAGGTGTAGGAGGCCTGGGTTTGGGTGCTGAAGGCGCCCTGAGTCCTATGTTAGATCTGCCCACTGAGGGAGGCGGAGCGGGGTCTTTGTGGACAAGTCCTGCAGGAGCAGGAACCAGTGTTGTCTGGGTCAGACCGGAGCTATCAGGATGATGTGTGCTCTGTCCGCAAGGACCTTCAGTAGTACTCTGTGGATTAGGGGAATTGGTGGGAAGGCATACATCAGGGCCCCCAACCAACTGAGGAGGAAGGTGTTGCTGAGTGAACCCTCCTCCCGACCCCGGAGGGAACAGAATTGGAGGCATCTGCGGTTCTGTTTCATGGTGAAAAGGTCCACCTGGGGAGGTCCCCATCTGTCTGTCAACAGGGAAAATACCTTGTTGTGAAGGGACCACTCATGGTTCGCTAGGGTTTTCCTGCTGAGTGAGTCAAGCTAAGCCGTTGTCTACCGCTGGTAGATGGCAGGCAACCAGCATAAAATGGTGATCCATCACCAGTTGCCAAAGTTTGCACGCCTCCTCACACAGGGCCGAGGAGCGCACCCCCCCCCCCTTGCTGGTTGATATAGAACATGGCCGTTGTATTGTCCATGGGGACCTGGACCGTTCTGCCGTGAATTTTGTCGAGGAAGATCATGCAGGCCAGTCTGATGGCCCATAGTTCCTTCACATTTATGTGGAGGTGTTTGTCCTCCGGGGTCCAAAGACCCTGCGTGGAGAGGGCCCCGGACAGATGGGCTCCCCAACCTGAGTCCGAAGCATCCATTATCAGGGTCACTGAGGGCTTGGTCTCCCTGAACAGAATACCCCCCATCGCGAAGTGGGGGTCCCTCCAAATTTGGAGGGACTCCAGGGCATGCTGCTGAACCCAGAGTACCTTGTCTAGATGGTCTCTCTATGGCTGGAACATCATGAAGAACAAGAGCTGGAAGGGTATCATCCTCAACCGTGCTGTCCGGATTACAATGGTGGCAGCCGCCATGCGGCCTAGAAGCTGCATGCACCAGTAAGCTGTGGTTAGTTCTGGAGCTTGCAGTTCCGTAATGATGGTGCAGATGGACTGAAATCTTGACAAGGGCAAGGACGCTGTGCCTCGTCAGGTGTTTAGTCATGCCCCTATGAATTCTATGTCCTGAGTGGGGCAGAGCTTTGACTTCTCTGTGTTTATGCAGAGACTGAGGAATCTGCAAAGCTTCACTACCAGTTTGATGTGATGTTGTACTTGGCAGCTTGACTTCCCTACTATGAGCTAATCATCTAGGTAGGGGTAGATTTTGATGCCCCTCCCACGTAGGAATGCTGCAACTGATGCCACACACTTTGTAAACACCCTGGGAGCCAGCGATAGCCCGAAGGGAAGAGCGGTGAACTGCTAGTGGCTCCGTCCCACCACAAACCTGAAGAAGTGTCTGTGGTGGGGTTGGATGGCTATGTGAAAGTAAGCAACCTTTAGGTCGAGGGCTGTGAACCAGTCTCCTGGGGACAGGGACGGGACAATCTGAGGCAGGGAAACCATGCAGAACTTTATTCTCCTTATGTACTTGTTTAGTGCTCTGAGGTCTAGAATAGGCCGTAGATCCCTGTTGGGTTTGGGGACTAAGAAGTATCGGGAGTAAAACCCCTTACCCTGCTCCCGCTTGGGGATCCTTTCTATGGTCCCGAGGGAGAGGAGTTTCTGGCATTTGGCCTCAAGCTGGGGTAACTGTTCTTGGTTTCCCAATGTTGCATGAGGGGGCGGTTTTCTGTCCCAAGGGGTTGAAAGAAACTGGATGCGGTATCCTTGTGCCACTGTGTTGAGGACCCACTGATCTGATGTAATGCGGTCCCACCAGCAGGCAAAGTGGCACAGGCGGTGGGGGGAGAACAGGGACCCTCGCACGCTGCCCTTGAAAGGACCATCAAAAACGCTGTTTACGGCCTGAGGAGTGGTTGGACCCCCTGTCCACACCTTCTGGACTGTGAGGCGTTGAGTTTTCCCCCCTTACCTGGACGATTCTTGTCCTTATCCAGGTCTCCAAGGTGGTGCTGGGGGAACTGGTGGGATCTTGGGAACTGACTCTGCAGTTGAATCTGCTGCTTTAATTGCTGCAACTGCTGTTGGAGCTGTTGATGTGGTCTCGTCAAGCACCTGTTGGATTGTGGGGTGTGTATCCCTAGGGAACGAAGCGTGGCCCTCGAGTCCTTCATACCATGGAGCTTTGTATCTGTAGGTGGAGCAAAGAGGTCAGAGCCTTCAAAGGGGAGGCCTTGGATAATTTGCTGCATCTGTGCAGACAGGCCTGAGCCTTGGAGCCAGGCCTACCAACGCATGACGACTGTAGAGGCCATGGTGCAGGTCACTGTATCCACTGCGTCCCAGGTTGCCACCAGAGCATCCCTGGATGCCCTCTCCCCTTCCTCTAGCATTGCTTCAAAGTCTCTTAAGTTCTCCTCAGAGATGGCCATGCGAAAGTTTTGCATGGACTCCCACAGGTTAAAGATGTAACGTGTCATTAGGGCTGAATGGTTACAGATACATAGCTGAAGGGCTGCAGAAGAGTATACCTTCCCCCCCAGGAGGTCGAGCTTCTTCGCCTCTTTGTTTTTGGGCGTGGAGCTCAGCTAGCCCTGTCTCTCCCTTTGGTTTATGGCATCAACCACCAAGGACCCTGGGGTGGGGTGATGAAATAAGAAAGAGAACCCATCTGGAGAGACAAAGTATTTCTTATCCATGACCTTGGACACTGGTGGGATCGAGGATGGCTTCTGCCAACGTTCTTGGATCATGTGATATAGTCCTGAGTGTAAAGCGATTTGCCACCCTTGCTGGAGGGGCTCTATGGCAAGCATGAAAGAGGGAGTTATCCTCCTCTTGGATTACTCCTAATTTCAATTTAAGTTTCACCGCCATATGGCAGAGCAGGTCCTGCTCAAAGTGGGGCTCTCCCTTCTGGTCAGTGGATGTGTCGATTAGACACTCATCTGGTGAGAAGGAGGATTGGGCCCAGGATCTATTGCATTGTGTAGCATCAGGATCAGGTTTGTCGTCAGAGAGATCCAAGGACTCCAGTGGAGGCAACCACGCATAGCGAGAGGAGGCATCATCAGTTGTTGTGCTCAGCCAATCAAGGGTCCACTCATTATGGGATGATCAATCAATCAAATCATAGGGCTGGAAGGGGCCTCGTGAGGTCATTGAGTCCAACCCCCTGGGAATTGAACCCAGGACCTTCTGCATGTTAAGCAGAGGTGCTCTTGCTAGAGGCATAGGTGCAGTGGGAAGAACAGACACCTCCCCTTGTACCTGTGGTCTTTTTAACCTCACTGAGCTCAGGGATGGGGAGCTCTTGTGAAGTCTCTTCCTTGGGCGCTCCTCCTGAAAAGGCGACGGGCGGTCCTCAGAGGACGATTTAGAAGACACCCCACCTGATGTCCAGGAACCCGGTACCAAGGGCTCTTTCAGAGGAGCGATGGAGTGAAGTTTCCGGCCCCTCTGTACCTGACTGTGGTACCAGTGGAGGGCTGGGCAGTGCCATGCTGGGTCCCGGTGTTGGGCTAGCCACTAATACCTGGTTAGAGACCAGTGCTGGGTCAGGGACTGGCATGAAACTGGATGCTGGTACTGCTGTTGGTGCCGGGCTGGTTGATGGTACCGGGCTTGTCATACTGGGCCTGGCGGTACTGGGCTTGATGTAGGTACCATGAGGGGCGGTACCATATCCTGCAGTACTGGTGAAGATGGTGCCACTTTGGTGGTCTTCTTCATCTTTTTCTGCACTGGAGCTGGGTTACGGTGCCCTTGATGGCTGTCGGGGGTGCCTGTGCCGGTACCTTTCTCAGTACAGCTGAGGGGCTACCTGGTGACCAATGAGCTTGGTGCTGGAGCGGTACTGTTGCGGATCAAGGTTTTGAGCCTGGTACCGATGATCGGTGGCGGTGTTCCTGAGCCCGAGCCAATCGGAGGTCCAGCAGAGCACTCGTGGCCCAGCTGGTTTCGGGGGTGGATGCCCCACTCCCCGAGATCAAGAGAAGGTGGCACTACCTTTCTAAGTGGGTCCTCTGCTTTAAGGACTGGCAAATGGAGCATTCTGCCACGAGGTGGGACTCACCCAAGCAAGCGAGGCATTTCTCGTGTGGCTCATCCATTGGAAAAACCTTGCAGCATTCCAAGCATGCCTTGAAACCAGGCATCTTGAATTCTGCACAAAAGACAGGCACTTGCATTTCACAAGTTGATGCTGATCCAAACCAATGCTGATGGCAGAAAAAGGAACTGGGAGGGTCAGGGTCATGGTCACCTGTATAGCCATGGTTGCGGCGCGGAGGGGGCATTGGCTGTGTGCCCTGACCTGACAGCTAATGCTAAAGACTTTCTGAGCTACCATGGACTGCGGCACATAGACACTTGTAACTGAATGATGTGAGCAGCACTCAAAGGAGAAGCTTGACTTTTCCTACTGGAAGATCACAGAGGAAAAAGCTTTACTAGTCTACTGCCTGTAATTTAGTTTCAGTGTAAACAGCTTGTGGACTGCTCTGTCTTCTGACCTTAAAGTGATCAAAGATCTGGTATTTTTTTAAAAAGACACTTGATGATTTAGATGTGTAGGCACTAGCTCTATGGCACCTACATTGAGGAGGTAGTTTATGTCCTGATGTAACAAACTCTGATGAAAAGGAAACCTACGGGGACGGTGGAGGGAGTTTGGAAGCAGGAGAAATGGATGGAATATCCACACCAGATGATCTCCAGCATCCCTTTGTTGGAGGTTATCTGTTTCTAGGTGCTACAGAATGGAGTGAGATGGTTTCCAAGGTATAGGTGGAGTTTTAACAATGTGAAGTGAGAAGAGCATTCCACATGAACCACAATCAACCTGTCAAAACTGCCTCTTAGAGATGGAGAGCTAACAGGAAATTTGCTGAGATCCCAAAGTATTCCACCTGGGGAAAACAGTTTTCCTCCCCTGGGGTTCATAGGATATCTGTGCATATTGAGATGGATATCAGGATGAGTTTTCTGTATGAGACTTGAATAGCAGCTGAGAGCTGGACTCTTTTATAGTCAGCTATATAGATCCCAAGGGATCAAAGAGCAGCCCTTTATTCTTTTAATGTGTGGATAGAAGCATTACGCTTTTTAGCAAATAACTCTGTTCCTTCAAATGTGGTATGCAGGGAGAAACCCATGCGTGGGTGGGGTGGACTGCTACCAAAATTCTCCAGTAAGTAGAGCAGTGACATGGGCACACTTAGGGTGTGTTTACACAGCAGTCTTATTTTGAAACAACAGAGGTTGTTTCGAAATAAGAAACGCCATGTTCACATGATGCATCATTGTTTCGAAACAACGGGTTCCATTGTTTCGAAACAACGGCGTTGTTTTGAAACAACTTAAACCCCACTTGGTGATGAAACAATGTTGTTTTGAAATGATTGTTTCGAAACAATCCCATCTGAACATGTTATTTCGAAACAACGGTGACTCGTTTCGAAATAACTGTTGTCTGAACATGCTATTTCGCTTTGAGCTTTTCTCCTTAATTCGAATTAACATTTTCTTAATTTGAATTAACTTATTTCGAAACAATGCCTTATTTCGATACAAACTGTTTCGAAACAACTTGTATTGAAATAACCCCCTGTGTGTGAACATAGCCTTACAGTGGAGCACCCATAAGGACACTACTCAAAGAAGAATATTCAACCACATTTTCTGTTCACAATGGATCCTCAGTCTTTATCAATCAGTGAAGCTGTAAGAGCATGAGTAAAACTTCAAACCTGAAGTTTCTCTTGACCCCATTTACATGTTATGTTTGTGGTGAGTTCTGGAAAAAGATTTAGGTCTTGATCCAGCAAGGCACTTCCGCAGACTGATGTAATGGTCTTGTATCTTTGGATAAATGTTTACAAAGTCCCAAGGTGGGATGAAGTCAAAGGCCACTGTAGCACTCAACTGCATCCAGTGTTAAGTTGTAAGGAATGACATGCTATAATTTGCACCTACGGCCTTCCTACTTGTCAGAAACTCCAGTGTAGCTGGTCCAAGCCCAGAAGAAAAAGGAAGAAGGTTGGTGTCAGGGTGGCAGCCAGTCCTAAAACTCTGCCAAAGAAATCAATGAAATGAGTTTTCATACCTGGCACTTTATATCCCACATTCCACTAATGCATAAAAGAATGAGGAACATTTGCCATTTCAGTGAATATTTCCACTACACTGAGCTTTCTCTTTCAGTGGATGAAACAGATATTGCTACTTTAAAACAGTATAGCAACTTCATTGCTCTTTAATTTTGCATAGTCCCCCTGAAGCACTTTGCTACTGAACGGCCTTTAATATGATTTGAAACAGACACCACTCCAGGGCTTTCTCATCTTCAACACTTGTTTGTTTTGACCTTGACATTTATTCAATTAGAACCGATTTGCCAATCATGCACAACCCTTCTTAAAGTCAGTCTTCTTGCACCAGTGAATAGGCCCATTCAGTTAGTAATGATTTTTCAATGCATTCACAGTGCAAATGTACAAACCAAGGAGCATACAAAGTAGGTAGGACACCTGTCTTGAGGAATCCGCTATCTTCTTTCTTATTATAGCTTTCAATAAATGGCAAATGAAGCAGATCCATAAAAGTTCTGTTGGAAAATAACCAGCTCCAACATGACCAACGCTGTCAGATTATTTAATCGGTTTCTTGAAACGTGCCTTAGTGGAGGAATGCCTCAAGTTTGCCAAAGCAAGATTCACTCCCTGATTATCATGTCAGTTCCTTCACAGCTAGGGAACAGAGGAGAGCACACAGTCTGTATCACACGTCTGTCTGTATCACATGTCTGTCACACATTGAGCTCTGGGAGAGGAGGACTTGTTAAGACTGTCAAGTACTATTCAGAAATGCATGCCTGTGGAGTTGTTCCTTCTGGAAGAGAACCAAATAACTCATACTTTTTGAAAATTGCTTATGACAGCTTTTCAGTCTGCTTCAGGCTTGCTCTGAGTCATGATTTGTATTTTCATATACCCCTCATACATTAAGAAATTTACACCTGTCAGGCAGGTCCTGACAAAGTGTCTCCATCCCTAACCTTTTAGGGGTTGGGGGGGGGAAGGGGTAAACGCTTGCAGACATTATCCATATAAGTTCCTATCAGAAGTATGGATGATATAACAGGTAGAGGGAGAAGAAATATGGAACAGATAACCATAGAATTTTAATGAGAGACAGAATTCTGTGGTATCATATAAAAGAAAAAATTTACCATACTGATCCCTGACACTTTAAATTGTACATTGGGCCCATGGGCTAATTGTCAGAGAATAAAAATCCTGTGCTCAGAAAACAAAGGAATGTGTGCATTATAAACAGAGAAACACCTTGACTCTGGACACTGTTGAACTCTGATGAATTCTAGATCTGAATTAGATTTTTTTTTTTTTTTTTTTTTACCGCTGGCACCTAGCCCTACAATGGGCCCAGGGCCTGAAAACAACTCAACCCTGAGAATGTGCCAATCCAAACCTCAACTTTATGATTCAGTTTCAAGTAACAGAATGCTAAACACGGACACTTTGGTGATAACACCTAGACATAGATTAGACAGAATGAGATGGCTGTGTCACTGACGCTTTTTTATAATACCGGCACATTGGTTAACCCAGCAGAATAATTTGTGCCTGTTCTCTTGAGACACATCTTTCGCTCCCTCAGACAGGTATGTAACCAAAAAATTTAGCTTCTCACAGGCTAGTTGTACATCATATTTATAGAAAATACCATAGCAGACAAATAGGGAGCTGGTGAGAGACACATTAATAATGAGCAGTGCAGAGGTCAGTCTATCATTTGTAAAGAAAGCGCTGTGGGAAGCCTCAGCTTGACCACACTTTCCATAGCCTGAGCTGATGGTTTTCAAAGACTCTGAGATAACACAAGGCTGTAGTATGGGGAGTGGCACACTGCACTTTGCTCCTCAGGGGTTGGTTCTGACCTGCTTTGATTGACAGGTGAATAGGACCCTAACTGAGGCTGACTGGGGAGGACTTAATGTTTCTCTCATCTTTTTAGGACAGAAGTGAGAGGATAAAGGGGGGAGGCAGTACACTGACATTGGAAGTTTTGTTGTACTCAAATAGGAAGGAGACAAAAGAAAAAGGAAGACCTCTCTTGGCATCTCTCTCACCACTTTGCAGGAGGGTTCAGTGGGCAAAACAAAAGGAGCAGTCCAAATGGTCCATCTGCTGATGAGTTCAGGATACAGCAAATATGTGCATTCATTTAAACATTAAAAAGCATGTTATTCCAAGTTATTTCACATCTGCCTCTTCTGTAAATAATACTCACTGTTGGGCTCTAATGCTTAATTACTGCTGCTCTTACAGGCTAATAAATGGTTGGATTACCAGTGTTAAAAAGACAATTTGTCAACTGTAAATTAATGTTATTCATATTAACATTAGGCTTGACTATAAAGAGGGCTTTTAATGTCATTCATCCATTCAAGATTTATCACCCCACTTTTATAACTAATGTGCAAACTACTGAATTATTGGATTTCTTTAATCTTTTTTTAATTCTTTATTACTCAGTACCTTCTGTTGTACTTCAATGATCTATCATGCCCAACACTACTACATAAGGCTCTGTTAAAAGACAAAGGACTGGTTAACCATTCAATGGATTAGTTTTCCTCATGGAGTAATTATTTTACAGGGCTCTCCCAGTGAGTTCAGTGGGTAATAGGATTAGGCTTGTGATCAGCATATCAGTTCTTGAAGCTTTTCCCAGCTGTTGAGTAAAAGAGGTACAAAACTGTTGGTTTCTGGCAAGTTTAAAAGGTAAAGGTAAGTAAAACTGACATACACATATTGTTTGACTTAGTGTAAGCATTTAAATACTTTACTTCACACAAAAAGGTCACATCAGTCCTAAAGGCAGTCAAATCAACCCCATTACCAAAACCACAGTCAGCTGCTGCTGTCATTCTCTTCAACAAAAGGCCACTTCCACATTTGGGCTACTGAGCATAGAATTCAACTTTATTCCATCTCAAAATGCTTTACAAACTTTAAACTTTTCCCAGCAGGAAGACTTTTTGATATTACCATTGTATTTAGATGCACCTTTTGTAAAAGCGGTTAAGTAAGAATAGTGGTTAAGTCAATAAATCATATCCCAAAATAAAACTCTCTTTAATTTCCACCTTTCTTTGTTGGTCCTGCAGTGCAGTGAACATCACCTCAGAAAAGGTCATATAGAACCTATATGCACACACAATATTATGTCTATCATACCCTTTATATATATATACTTTTTGTACTAATACCAGATTTTATAAAAATTAATAGGATTTTTTTCAAAAATAAATTAAGATAAGACTTCTATTTGAATGTACAACCATCTGTTGCAGAGGATCAGATCATTATAAAAAACAATCATTTTAAGTAAACTGAAAAAGACCAATCAATTATGGCGTGAACAGCACATGAAAGCAACATGCAACTAGGATTCATCAAACTGATGAATGATGAGAAGACTGAGGGGCATTTGATAGCGACCTTCAACAACTTGAAGAGGTGCTCCAAAGAGGAGAGAGCCAGGCTATTCAGTAGTAACAGAGGACAGAACAAGGCGTAATGGCTTCAAGTTGCAGCTGGGGAGGTCAAGATTAGATATTAGGAAAAAACTGTCTCATTAGGAGGGTGGTGAAGCATTGGAATGGGTTGCCTAAGGAGGTGGTGGAATCTTCATCTTTGGAAACATCTAAGGCCCAGTTAGACAAAACCCTGGCGGGGTTGATTTAGTGGCAGTAGTCCCGCTTTTAGAAGGGGGTTGAACTAGATGACCTCATGAGGTCCCTTTCAAACCTATGATTCTATGATAAAACATGCTCTTTCCAGTCCTAAGACCTATTTGAAGAATTACTGGAAAAACCAAATTTGCATCACCATGGTTATGATCACTGAAAGAAAGAAAGAAAGAAAGAAAGTTAGGTCTGGTTTTATTCAGTATCTTTATTAATTATCACGAAGAGGAAAAAAACAATGCATGATGAAAGTTGAGGGGGAGGAGTTATGAATGCTACTGAGGAAATGAGAAACTATAGAGGCTAAAAATATGGATAGGAAATAAATACGAGTCAGTCTGGGTAAAAGATAAACTAAGACATCAAGATTAAAAATAACTTAAAGCATAAAGGTTTAAGGGGGAAGCAGACATTTTAGCAAACAGTAATGCTGAAAAAGAACTGAGAGTGACAGAGAACAACAAACTATGTATGAATTTGTAAGCTGATATGGCTGCAAAAAAACATGGTTGGCATGACTGATGAATGATCAGTACATGAACCTGTCACACAGCATCCCTCCATTCTGCCATAAACCAATTTAAAGCTAATTCCTATACTGCTCACTGAAGATTCTCTATTTTCAGCAAGAGAAGCTGAACTTTACTTTCCCTCCTAAAAGATTAAAAACCCCAACGCCTTCTTCTTTAGCGTTGTTGGCTCCATTTCAATGGTAGGGGAGTGATCAGTTTCTATATGCAGTTTGCAAAGCATTTTGCAAACCTCAAGGGTGAAAGGTACTATACAAATATAGTTAATATAATTTTGCTATTTGATTAAATTAATCTATATTAATTTGAGGCATTTAAGGCAGTTTTATGTTTAGCTAATATTGTGTTGCCCATAATTGAGAAATCATGTGATTTTACTTCTGTACTTAGGTCCTTCCCTCTTTCCCTATTATTTTTTATTCTTCTCACTGTGTCATGTCTGAAAGTAGATTAAAACTCCTCAGGAGGTGAAGCATGTCGTCTTCACTGTATTTTATGGTGCTTAAAGCTTTAGGCACTATGAAATAAAGGATAATGATAATTAGCCAGTCCAAAACATACCAGTTTTAAGTTGTATTCAACTGAATTCTACCGAACAATATATGATAGCTTACAAATATTTTTATGAAAATCTCCATTCCTGTGCAGTAAATCTAAATAATAGTCACCTGTTTGAGATGATATTTTTAATTATTATAGTTCAATTAAAAGTCTTCATTTTTTTTAAACCAAGCCACCTGACTGCTGGAACAGGTTTGAACAGATTATTTCTCTCACACCAATCAATATCAATCAATTTTTGTTAAAAAGGTATATAAACCAAAGAGAAGAATGATTAAATCAGTGATTTAAACCACACTGACTGAAATGAATCTATGCTGAGGAAAGCAAGTAGCCACCCCTGAGATCAGCCAGATTTGCTGCTAGATAGCGACACAAAACAGCTCCTTCCCCAGAGGCTACATGGGCTTCTAGGCCTGAGTGAGTGCCCAAACTCTGGTCACTGAAACGCACAACTCTAATGTATGGTCTCGTCGTCTTCCTCCTGCGCTGCTCTTCATTGGAAGACTCCTTTGTTCCAGCAAAAAAACAACAAGGAGTCATGTGGCACTTTGAGACTAACAGATTTATTTTTCGCATGAGCTTTCGTCGGAGAAAATCCCACTTCCTCAGATGCTTAAATGTATTACTGCCCCAATGGATATCATTGTAACTGATCACGTTCTGAAAGCTCAGGTAAAAACAAAGATTACTGGTTTATTACCATAAGTTCTATTACATGCTGAAGCAGGTAAATACACATTGCCTTTCCATACAGAAGATGTACAGTTCCAACATCAGAGAGAAAGGTCCTCTCACGTTCTGTTTTCTTTTTAAACATGATGTGTTAATTACCAATACAAGGTGACTGTGTTCTACTTAGCCTGAAGTACAATTGTTAGCAATTTGTCAACATACCTTTTCTTCACACATAACTGGTTGCTTCTCATTAATACGCCACTGTGGCATTATTCTAACAGAGCATCAGAGAGATTTAGAGACTAGGTGCAACATGAGATAACATACTCATCAGAAAAGACAGTTACTAATCTTCTGTAACTGTTGTTCTTTTAGTTTAGTTTCTCTTGTCCATTCCAAGTAGATATGTATGCCCAGGAAGCACAGTTTCTCCCAGTGGTATCCGTAGGGTTGGCTTTGGAGCCCCCTGGAGTCAGGCCTCAATGGTGCTCTACATACTACCCTGCCAACAGCCTGCTTCCTCAGATCCTTCTTGCCAGCTGACTCTGACGGAGGGGTAGGCAGGTCTTGGAATGGACATGAGCAACACATCTTGAAGAACAACAGTTAAAGAAGGTTAGTAATCATCTTTTCCTCTTCAAGTACTTGCTAATACGAATTCAAAGTAGGTGCCTCCCAAGCAGCCCTGTAGAAGGAGGCATCAGAGTTCAGCAAACTATAGACTGTACTACCACTCTACCAAAGGTTGCATCATCTCTGGCTTGTTGCATAATGGTGTAGAGTGCCAAGAAGCTATGGATGAACAACCATTTTGCAGCCCTATAGATTTCCTGTAGTGGGACATGGCTAAGAATGCTGCTAAGAATGCCTAAGCCCTTGTGGAATGAGCTGTCAAAGCTGAGGCAGGTATCTTTGCCAAATCATAGCAAAGCCCGATAAATGCTGTGATCATGGAGAGATTCTTCACAATGAAACCATGAGTCCCTTCACTCTGTCTGCTACTGCAATGAAGAGTTCCGTTGTTTTTCTAAAAGATTTAGCCTTTTCAATAAAGAAGGCCAATGCCCACTTAACTTCCAGTGAATGAAGCCTCTTCTCTCAGCTATTGATGCAAGGTTTTGGGTAGAAGACTGAGAGAAATATTTCCTGCTTCAAGTGAAACTGTGACACTACCTTTGGAAGAAAGGCTTGATGCGGACACAGATAAACCTTGTCTTTGAACAGACCATGTAAGGAGGCTCAGATGTGAGTGTCCTAAGATATGAAACTCTATTAGCCGAAGTGATGGCCACCAGGAAGGCACCCTTCCATGATAGGCACAGGAGTGAACATGTTGCTAATGGCTCAAATGACGACTTCCTCAGTGCTGACAGCATTAGGTTAACATCCCCCCTGGGGATTGGCTGATGTATCTGAGGGTATAGCCTGGAGAGATCCTTGAGAAAGTGGCCTACTGCATGATTAACAGACTGAATGTCCAGCTACCCATTGATAAAAGGCCAGAAATACAGCCAAGTGGACCTTAACTGACGATACTGAGGGTCCCTGACACTTGAGATTTAACAAGTAGGCCAAGATAAGAGGCATGGATGGCAATTTCGGTGGAGTACCTTTCTTCATGGACCAATAACAGAAAATGTAGAAATGGCAGAGGAACTAAATGATTTCTTCACTTTGGTATTCATCAAGAAGGTTGGTGGTGACTGGATACCTGACATAGGGGAGGGCAGTAAAAACAGGATAGGATCAGAAACTAAAATAGGGAAAGAACAAGTTAAAAATTACCTAGACAAGACAGATGTCTTCAAGTCACCAGGGCCTGATGATATGCACCCTAAAATACTCAAGGAGCTGACTCAGGAGATACTGAGCCATTGGCTATTACTCTGAGAAATCATGGAAGACTGGAGAGGTCCCAGATGACTGGAAAAGTGCAAACAGAATGCCCCTCTATAAAAAGGGAAATAAGGACAACACAGAGAATTATAGACCAGCCAGCTTAACCTCTGTACCAGGAAAAATAATAGAGCAAATAATTAAGGAATCCATTAGCAAGCATCTAGAAGAGAATAAGGTGCAAAGTGATAGTCAGCATGGATTTCTTAAAAACAAATCATGTCAAATCAACCTGATAGCTTTCTATGATGGGATAACAATCCTGGTGGATAGAGGGAAAAGGGTAGATGTGGTGTAACTAGAAAGGTTTTTGATACAGTCTCACATCACCTTCCCACTAATAAACTTGGGAAGTATAGCCTGGATGGAGCTACTATAAGATGGGTGAAAAGTTGGTTGGGTAATTACTCCCAGAGAGTAGTTATCAATGGATTACAGTCATGCTGGAAGGGCATAATGAGCAGGGTACCTCAGAGATTGGCTCTGGATCCAGTACTGTTCACTGTTTTCATCAATGATTTAGATGATGGCACAGAGAGGAGACTTATATAGTTTGCCCATGATACCAAGCTGCGAGGGGTTGCAAGTACTTTGAGGATAGGATCACAGTTCAAAATGATTTGGACAAACTGGTGAAATGGTCTGAGATAAACACAATGAAATTCAATAAAGACAAGTGCAAAGTATTCCACTTAGGAAAGAACAATCCACTGCACATACAAAAAATGGATAATGACTGCCTAGGAAGGAATACTGCGGAAAGGGATCTGGTGTCATAGTGGATCACAAGCAAAATATGAGGCAACAATGCAATGCAATGCAAAAAATGCAAACATCATTCTGGGATATATTAATAGGAGTGGTGTAACTAAGACACGAGAACTAATTCTTCTGCTCTACTCTGCCCTGATTAGGCCTCAGTTGTGTCCAGTTCTGAGCACCTCACTTCAGGAAAGATGTGGACAAACTGGAGAAAGTCCAGAGAAGAGCAACAAGAATGGTTAGAAGTCTGCAACACATGACTTACGAGGGAAGATTGAAAGTGCTGGGTTTGTTTAGACCGGAAAAGAGGAAACTGAGTGGGGACATGATAACAGTTTTCAAGTACCAAGGAGGTTGTCACAGGGAGAAGAGAGAAAAATTGTTCTCCTTAACTGCTGAGGATAGGATATGAAGCAATGGGCTTAAATTACAGCAAGGGAAGTTTTGGTTGGACATTAGGAAAACATTCCCAACTGTCAGGGTGATGAACCATTAGAATAAGTTGCTTAGGCAGGTTGCAGAATTTCCATCACTGGAAGTTTTTAAGAGCAGATTAAACAAGCACCAGCCAGAGATGGTTTAAGAGAATACTTGGTCCTGCCATGAGCTCAGGGGACAGAACTTGATGACCCCCCCCATGGTCCCTTCTAGTTTCTACGATTCTATATGGAGAATCTCTTCCATTTGGCCAGACAGGAGGTCCAAGTGGAAGGCTTCCTACTGCTAAGGAGGACCTCTCTGACCAGTTCCAAGCATTCTGTCTCCAGAGGGTTCAGCAATGATGAGTTTAAGCCATGAGGTGGAAAGACTGTAAACTGTGGTGGTGAAGGCAGCCACGATCCTGACTGATTAATTCTGGCACTAACAAAAGATTGATGGAAGTCTCCAACAAAAGGTAGAGAAATGTGATATAACAGTGTTGGTGCAGCCCAACTGGAACTACAAGGATTATGGAGGACCATTCTCTCATGACTTTCAGAAGGACTTTGTGGACTAGGAGGATCGATGGACATGCATAAAACAGATGAACCATCCATGGAATGAAGCATGCAGCTGCAACTGATCCCAGACTGTGATTTTAGAATGAGCAGAATTGTGTGTACTTCCTGATGGATTTTGTCGCAAGTAAGTCTATGTGGAGAATACAGCCCCCTCCCACACATACCCCAACTTGAAGATGTGGCTCACCACACCCACACAGAGAAACCATTTGTGGGTAGGGATCAATCTACTGAGGTGTTTTGCCAAAACATTCTATGACCCAGACAGTTAAGACTCCTCTAGGTAAAGCATGTGATCTATACAAAAAATGTCACAGGCTGAGGGCTTGCTGGTACAGGGGAGAGGAATGTGCCCCACCCTGTCTATTTATATAGAATATTGCTTGAGTATTGTCTGTTCTCATCAATTCACATTTCCCTTCTAGGTGAGTACTGAAAACTTAACAGGAGAGATGCATCACCCTCAGCTCTCTCACATTAATGTGGGTTGATAGTTCTTCCCAGGAACAAAGTCTTTGGATCCTGAGTCTTCCTAGATGTGCTCCTTAGCCTGTCACAAAAGCATCAGTGACCAAGGTCAGAGAGGTAGACAGAGAGGCAAAAGGGCTTCCTATGCAGACTGACCGTGGGTTGAGTCACCAGTAGAGTGTTCTCAGCACAGATGGCAGGACTGAGATTAACCTGTCTATGTGATTTTGGGATGGGTGGCAGAATGAGGCCAGCCATGTCTGCAAAGGTCTGAGATGCAGCCTGGCATGCTGGATGGCAGAGGTGCATGCTGCAAGGTGTTCCAGTAGCTTAAAACAGTTCTTGGCTGGGACAGTAAGGTACTATTTCCATTCCTCTGTGATGGAAAATGTAGCTAGGAAACAGGAGTCTGGGAAATAAACCCTGACATGGTTTGAATCTAGCACTTCTCCTTTGGACTCTATTCTCTGAGTAGAAGTCAGAGTTAATTTCTGCATGTTGATCAGAAGACCTAAACTGGTGAAGTTTGATCTTATGAATTTTACATCCACTTTCTCCTGTTCCCTAGAGCAGTGCTTGATTAGCCAATAATCCAGGTATGAACCAACTCGTACTTTCCACTTTCTGAAAAATGCAGCCACGACCACCATGCACTTTGTAAACACTCTGGGAGTTGCTGAGAGACCAAGTGGGAGTTCCATAAATTGATAATGAGACTGAAGAAAGCAGAGAAACCTTCTGAGCCTTGGGGTGACTGACACATGGAAGCATGCATCCTGGAAGTCGAGCTCAGCACACTAGTCCTCTGATTGAAGGAAGGAATGATCTAAGGCAAAGAAATCATGGGGAACCTAAACTACTTCATAAATCTGTTGAAGTTTGGTTAATCCAGAATGGGTTTGAGACCACTTTTGGCTTTCAGGATTAGGAAGTAGAAGAAATAGAATCTTTTGCCCTTTAGCACCAAAGGATCATCTTACACTGTCTTTTTCTCCAGGATCACTTCTACTTCTTGAACCAGAAACTGATCATGAGAGGAGACCATGAAGAGGGATGGGGATAGTGTGGGTTTTGAGAGGGTAGGGAGCTGAATTGGAGAAAGTATCCCAGTTCAATAAGGGCTTTGAACTTCACCTTGAAGTCTAGTGGGACAAACTCCACAAACTTAGCATGTACCCCCAAGCAATGAAGTTGTATCTGCTCAACATCACCTAGTACTTTGAAACACGGAGTTGGAGCCCTCAGTCAAGTATGTTCTCCTGCCAAAAAGGTCCATCCTTTTTGCATCCTTTGCCCTGGGCATGGGGCCTTGCTGTCCTTGCCTCTCACATTTTCTGGCTACAGTGACTATCAATAATCCTGGCGGGGGTTGAATGTAGAGGTACTCACAGTCCTTAGAAGGAAGAAAGTACTTCCTCTCTTACCTCTTTTAAGGTTGCAGGAATAAAAGCTGGCAAAGCACCTTTGCCATGCTACAGATAGCTTTTATGAGTGCCAAAGCCACCCTAGCAGACAATTTGGCTCCAAGAGAGCCAGCCACAGGGTCTGTACCTTCAGCAACCTCCTCAACCTGGAGTCCCAGGTTTTGGACAACCCTATGCAGGAGTTCCTGGTGTACCCTACTGTCCTCCATAAGCAGGGCCAGCAGGGACTGTAACTGCCTTGTCATGATACAAGGATGACAATTTTCTGACCAGCATGGTCTCCTGACCAATCGTGTCCAGTGGGACTCGCAGTGCCGACTGTTTGGGCTCACCACTGGGGAGGATATCTGGCTTGGTGGTAGGACCTGTGTCACCACCAGTTCTGACTTTGGCTGATCTTATCTGCTCTCAGAGGCTACCAAAAATGAAGACCCCAAATGAGACTCCTGGTCTTGGTGGAATATCCAAGAGTCCAAAAGGGCCACTGTGCCAAGATCTCACATGTGGTCGTCACAGCATGGGGAATGGTTGACTTGCCTCCACTCCTTGGTATGACCCTCTTTCACAGTGCCCACTTCACCTGGAAGTATAGGACTCTGCCTTGGAGTTGCATCCTGAATGCTCACTCTTTGAGAACCAGGGTGGTGTGTGCCCATTAGTGCTGAAGATTGATGCTGGACTGATTGCCAGGGCATCATGGAGAGCTTCCCCTCACCTTGGATGGCACCATGCATTTCTGTGGTACCAAGGTTCTGCCTCCACTGCACCTTGCCTTGCCTGGAGGATGGTGAGCTTCCTTGCAACCTCATAGGTCGCTGGTGGGTAGAAGAGCTGTAAGTTCTCCTCCACGAACTCCCTGGATAGAGAATCCAGAAGTGCTACACTTGATAGACCCCTTCCCAGGGCCAGAGTCAATGACACAGAAACTATGGGAGTGGTACTTAAGTGCCATAACATAGGTAGCATTCTGCTTGAGCCCTTATGCTTAGTTGGTTTGGGTACTGGTAGAAATCCCATCTGTCTTTTTCTGCCTCTTGTGCACAACAGAGGAATGTGAGCAGTGCTGCACCCATGAGGTGTCCCTCATTGTCAGTGACCTGTGGTGGTGCTTAGCATCCCTTGCTCCACAGTCCTTCCTCGGCATCATTTCTAACCATGGCTGCATGTTGAGGTTGACATGATGGGCACCAGTCCAGATGATCACAGTGATGGTCACAGAGCTGCCTCCATGAGAATGACTTTAGCCTCTGGTCTTCTTGGTTCTCAAGTGAAAATCTACAAATTTGGCAGCAATACTGCTTGTGAGTGTCTCCAATGCATTTGAGACAGGTAGTACTGGAACTGGTCCTGGGCATGGGCTTCTTGCAAACCCACATGATTTAAACACAGGGGAACAAGGCATGCAACTGACTCCAGGAAAAAAGGGAGGGAAAAGTCGTCCCCCATGGGGTTCTATATACTAAACTACTATCTAATTATTAACCATTAACTTAAATAACTATTTATAGATGAAGTGTGGATGACCACTAAGAAGGGGGGAACTTGCAGGGCAAAAGTAACTAACATTCCAGCAAGCATCATAGGTGGTAAGAAGGAAAAGAGAAGGTGGGTGGTGGGCAGGGCCCTATATAGGAAGCCATGAAGGTGTGACTCAGCAGGGCTCCAGAGCCCACACTACAGATACCAGTAGGGGGAGAAACCTTCCAGTGACTGTGCATGCAGTGCATAGACACATACACTTGAAACTGACATGAGCAAGTAGTCAAAGAAGAACAGACTTTTGCTAAGTAAGATCAATTTGTGGTCAATTCATGTTTTTCAACTCACTGAATTAGCTGGACCAAATTCACAACTGCATTATTCAAGTTTTATGCTGACAAAACTCCAATGGCCCTTCACCAAATGAGCCACTAATGGATTATTGTTGAGGTTTTTTTTTTTAATTTCTTTGGTTTTTGTATTAAATAAGAAAATGATATAGCACTGGAGCAGTTCTCAGATCTTATTGTAGAATCAGATGGTCTACAACAGACAGGGTAGGTATAAGGTATCTAGTTTTTCACTGGTTCCAAGAGAGACAGGAATCACCTGAGTGAAGAGTGAAGGTCAAGAGTTAAAAATAATATTATTAATAAAATTCATTATTTTATATAGCTTTAGGCAGGGTCCACCTTGCTTTCTAACTTACGCTGCTTCACTTTGTTTTACTTTATCCTGCAACCACTGAATAAAAAACTAGGTATGATTCAGGCTGAGTCGAAGGAATGAAATGCGCCAAGGGAAGGGACCCTGCACAAAGAAGGCAGTAGTGCTTCAGGGAAAAGGCTTTCAAGACCCAAACTGTAATCAGGTTAAGTATACAACTCAGGTTATTTTCAAGATTTCTGCATATCTAATAGTTTATCTAGTCTACACTGATTGCAGTAGCTCAGGAATGTGCATGGAATTCCTCAGCTTTCTTCCTTCAGAACTGGTTGCAGCCCTTTGCCTCTTCTTCATAATTTCTTCAAACAAATTTATAGTACAACTGTACCCTGAAAGACACAAAAGACTTTTCCTCAAAGATGACATGGAGTTGCACTAGGAAAAAATTAGATGTCTGTGGTTTGTCACTTTTGAACACAGATTGAAGGGGTACACAATCCATTTTTCTTTCCTGTGCCAAGGGACTGAGGAAGGTGAAAAACAAATTTTAAAGACCCTAAATGAGGTCTCCAGCAGCTATAAAGGTTTTTAAGGTCCTTGACCTGTGCCTAGTATTGGGCAGTAAGAGTAAGACAGAACTGCCATTCCTTCCTTTCTTTAATGTCATGTAGACACACAAATACCACAAATTTTAACAAATGCATTACCATTAAAATATATAGCAAAGGTCTGTAAGTCCACATAGTTCTTGAACTTGTCATTTGCCAGAGGAGAATAGAAAGCTTTCCCTCATGAGAACTAACCCATCAATTTCTGTAGAATACAAGCTTTCATTAAACAATAAACAACCTCTTATGTTTGTGAAAATAACTTCCTATATGTGACCCAAATCAGAGATGTTTGCCTGAATCTGCAAAAAGCCAGCTCCAGTGCTTCTGATCTTGCTCATAAGTTTCCTGAGGAGTTGAGTGGAAGTGACAAAATTAATGAATTTCATGCCACTGTTTTGTGCTTGGGAAAGCAAAGAGCAGTACTCATAGTGTTGGACATCAGTGGTGGGTCCCCCCAAATGCCACCATCCATATTTAGCATAAGTCTTAGGCTAGTCGCTTTGCTTCTTTGGTCAGTAGATGTCCAGTAATTTCTTTCAAGTTGCAGAATCATTTGAATGTTTCTTCCTACAGGATCTTCTTAAGGTGAGACAATCTTCACAGTCTTTAGTGGAGATGATGCAAGAGATCACTTTTACCATACAAGCTGTTGTTCCAGCCAGGTATTTCCAGAGGAGAAAAAAGTTCAATATAAAAAAAAAAATTTAGTGCATAATAGACTGCCATATAATATAAAATTACTGAATAGCAAAAGAGCCATAAATATAAACCATCTCTAGAAAATATAAAGTCTTCATCAGCAGGACAGCATTTTTGGATTTTGTACATTTTGTTACTCTATGTCATATTAAATTCATATTCTCATTGCCCTGGTTTCTTTTTTAAGCTGATACATTTTTAATATCATATTACTCTGTCCTCCATCTTAGCCATCTAAAATGGACTTCACAAAAGATAAAGGGAGATTCAAAGTCAACAACAATACGTCTTTTGTTAATTCTTTCTGTAAGAGTCAGACAAATGTCTGGCAACTGGAAATGTGAATTAGACAGCAAACTGGTACTGACTTCACTTAAGCTTTATTGACTTACATGGAAACCACAATGTTTGCTATCCAGCCATGGATTCAAACTTACAGATTCTGTGAAGAAATCATCTGCCAATAAGTCTGAATTTTCTTCCCCCCAACACTACAACTATGCAGTTTTATTGCTAACACATTCCAGTTTCACTAAACCAGGATTTCACAATTCTGGATCACATCTTTTTTAGGAAAGCTCAAAAAGGGAGTTTTGTGTGTAGACCCTACAACACAATTTTCCATTCGGGTAAAATAAAGCGTACTATACAGATGCAATTAATTACTGACAACATGAATTTCCATAAACACATTTTTAGATAGAATTCTCACAAAGTGCAGCAAATTGCTATAGACAAGGCCCCTTTAATCAGACTGATTTTTAAGGTTTTACTTTTCATTGTCTTTCATTTCTGCCCTGTCAAACCTGAAAATACCCATTTTATTGCTAAAGTTTTACAAAAGAAACAGGTTATCCAAAAAGGAAACATTATGGTCTATCCCATTAAACACAGTAAAACTTTAAATCTCACATAAAAATAGGCCATTCAATTACATGGTAAAAGTGTCATTTTTTCATTGTCCAGTACACAATATATTTACAGGAAAATTACCAGAAACCTCTCAGCTGTATCAGATCTGAACCTTATATTTAGATGCAGTCATATATTACTGCTGATAATGTGATGTCAGTGAATAGATTGGAATTTTTCATTGTCCTTTATCAAGATAAATTGTTCTGTCAATAGCAAATGGCTGCCAAGTATTAACACTCTGCACACTATATGACTTTTCATTCCAAGCAAAAATTGTATTTAATGCTTTTGCACAAAATCTATGGCCATGACTAGCTGTATTACCTATTTAACTACCTTTTAAAAGGAGGATTTATTTCTGCAAATTAGTACCAGGGTAACAAGATGGTCTCAGGCATCATAAACTTTAAGTCAATATAAGGCAGGACACTTGCAATTTGAAGGGGGATATACCTTGCTCTCATCACTTGGTCATCCAATAGTATTTTATCAAGCTGTGGTAGAAGCAGCTGCTCAGAGCAGAACTTTATCTTGGCCTCCTTCCATCTACATCACCACGGTGTCCCACAGTACCAATTTGCTCATTGGTCTATTACTTTCAATAGGCATTCCAGTAATTGGCTATTTCACACTTGTAAGGCTTGAACTGGCAGAGAGCAAAGGCCAGGCAACCAGCCTGTCAAGGCCCAGCAAGCTGATCATTCATCAATTATTATCAGCTTTTACAAGAACAAGTGAATCTTCCAAAACCTTGTTTGCTCAGATCAGCTTTGCTACCAATTTAATTTAACCAAAAATTGGCGCAGGTTCTTATGTGAGGAACAAGGTTGCCAAGGGGTGACTAACATCTTTGCTGGCTGGCACGTTTGGGGCAGAAAGGAGGGTGGGGGGAAGATGTTGATTCTCCAGAGGACTGCAGCATCTGCTGGTTTTTGTGACCACCTGCTGTCCTAACCATATCACCATTTTCATTGCCAAAAAATAGTCAAAGCACATAAAATTAGTTTGTTTCATAACGATTGATTAAACAAGATTCACCCACTCACACACAAAAATATCTACAGTAATAAAAGGCTGGGATCAGTCAGGCAAACTCTCCCCCTCCACTTTTTTAAGCCTGCTAAAAATTAAGTCAGTGGGTATTTTAAACATAATGTACACTCTCTGTGTCCCTGTGTGCATGCACGCATGTGCACACACTATTTTAAACAATGAAAAATATATATGGAAGGAAGATAGTGTTAAGTGTTCAATTGGTTTAAATATTTTTAGTGATCCTAATCAGCTATTTGTTTTGACCTACTGGTTTGCAAAAACTCTGTTAGTATATACCATAACTGAACTTTCAGATATGTGATTGGTTCTTGATGAGCTCAGTAACCTTTTTCTAGCAGACCTCTCAGTTACATGCAGTTTTTTTAAAAGGACATGCCCTCTTGTAACCAAGCTTAGCTTCTATTTTTCTATAAATTCCAATTATAAATAATACAATCTACCATAAAGCTTCCACTGTTTGCCAGCTACCAGCCTTTGCACTCTCTGTATCACAGACCTATGCTATATCTTCCCCTAAGGCCCATTTGGTCTGTTGACCAGTTAAGTGACAAGGTGATCTGTCATCTAGAAACTGCCTTGAGCATAATGAGCCAACCACAAGACAAAAAATTAAACTTGCCTATTACACAGACTAATAAAATCCCAACTACTAAAAAAAAGATGCATGTAGCAGAGTGATTTAGAAAGCTGTTAAGGATGTTCAAGAATCAATTCCAAATTTTGAGAGCACATGACTAAGGCTCTTAATAAATCTACCTTCAAATGGATCTAAGAGTTATGCACCCTTACTAGTTGAATAAATGAAGTGACACTGAAGCATATCTAATTGTAATACATCACACGATAATCTGTCAAGCCCCAAGTGTTCAGGCCTTGTCACCCTTCTTCATCCATTATTTATACACAGTCTTCACTGCCAGTGAAATCCCTATGAAGTATCGTATGGCATTCAAGACTGTGGTTTTGCCACTCAGCAGATATACACAGGAATCTGTAAAATTCCACAAAATAAGTGTTAATCTCTTAGAGAGCTGGTCTTGAAAGGAACGAATATGCCCAAATTACAGAAGCTGCAATGATTATGCATTTTGCTTAATGGGCTGAAACACTGTGCCTCTATGCAAAGTACAGGATGGTACACTGTGTTGCCAATGCTTTCTTTATCACCATCTTAAAGGGTAATCAGAGCACCATGCTCCCCTGACAACTTCTTTTTTATTCTACACCACGAATGGAAACACTTGGTCTAGAAACTCCACTATGTGCTTTAACAGCATCTGCTACGGTAATAGGCGAGCTAACTAATGGACCAATGCAATATTTTTTACTCCAAACATGCCAAAGATGTATGAAGGGCAAACAGTTGGACATATTTACATACATTCATGATCTAGAAAGTCTCAGTTCAGCAGCTGCTGCAGAAAATGCAATCCTTTTCTGTTAGTCAGCTCCTCGAGCCCCAGCTCTGCTCCACATCCCACTGAAAGGGATTTTTTTTTTTTTTTTTAAAGAGGACACCTCTGGAGCAAAATCCACAATGTTTTTGTGATTAAAATCACATAACTGCACATATTTTTAATCACTGCACCAGTTCAGAAGTAGTATTCTATCCGCATTCTCCTCTCCATCCCCCAACATGATTTTACATAACGACAAGAAAAACTACAGATTTTAACAGGCATTTTTAACAGTTCAGCCAGGACCTCTGCCTTAATCATGAGGGGCTGATCACCACCACCAGTATCAGGCATACGAAACAAGAAAATTAAAGGTCCTGTAAATTAGGTAGCTATATTCCTCCCCCAGTCCAATTACAAGCTTTATTATTTGTCAATAAAGTACCAAATAAAAAGCTATCCTCCAGATAAGACAGCTGTTGCCATTTGGCAAGGGTGATTCTTTATTTATGTTCCATAACTGCAGCATGAAAGTTGCTGATAATGCATCTCTGTTACTAACAGGTGCCCCTATGGAAAGTGTATGTACCCCCCCAGGCCCAAGTCTTAAATATTACGGTCTTTTTGCAATATGCGAGCATCCTTTTTCACTACTGAGCAATGCATGCTGTCATTTCATGTCCTTGCAGTATTTATTCTAAGGCAGCAGAAATTACCTGGTAATTAATAAAGCAACCCACAGTAACCACAGTTGCTGGTCTTTTTTCATTACTTGAATTTATTGTCCCTTCACACAAAAGTTCTCATACCCAGCTCTGGCCACTGACATCAATGGGAGTTCTGCCATCAACTTAAAAGGCAACAGAAGCAGGCCTTTAAGCAGCACCTTTATCCTTTTGACAGCTCCTACCCATCACCTCTTCTCCGGCTAAAAGGACAGATTGTTTGTCTTTGCAGCCAAAGCCCATGTTCCTCCCTGGATGCCTTCCAGGGAATCCTGTGTGTAGCAGAGACTATGTTCTTCTTTCCTGTCACAAGGTTTTACATGCTTAGTTAACAGTGGATTGCTCTGGTACGTATAAAACAAAGGGTTCCTGCTCTCCTGATCTCTGAAGACAGCTGTATGCACTCATCATCATCAGGAAAGACTACCTTCACACTGCCTTTTCACAGGAAGTGAGGCATTATGATATCATCACGGCACTCCCCTTGCTAGATGTGTGATTTTTCTCCCCATTTTTGTAATTTCATGTGTTTTCTACATCCCGATTATGTTTTAGATTTACAGGGGTATGCAATTAGTAAAAAAAAACAAAAAAAAAAACAAACCCAAAATCTATCTGAAAGTTGTTCCACCTATTATTAACACCCTCTTTAGTTTGCAGTAAAATCAAGTGATACATTTCTTCACATCACTTCTTGTAATTACTTTATTTTTTATTTGTAGGAAACAATTAAAATTCCTCTATTTCACAGATTATGGCAGAACTAAAAATTAATTGTAAATGATAATGCTATATGAAAGTAAAAAACCTCTTCTGATTGAATTTCAAGGACTTTTCTATTTAACTAGCTTCAAGAGTCCTTTTTTTGATCATAATAAAATTATTTGCCATATGGTTCAGATGGTTGTGATCCTCTCTCAATGAGAGGATTATGCATGAGATATAATGCCTACTGTAGCTGCAGCCAAGCACACAGCTGGCTTTGATAATGCCAACAAATGGCTTCATCTATCTCAATGTCACGTAGGAGCTGGTGCGATAAGAATCAGCCATGGAATACAATTAAAATCTACATCATCTGTGAGAAAGGTGATGGAGGTTCTGACATCAGAGCTGTGCCAAATTCATCCTCTTTCCATAGTAGCAGAAGAAACATGTTGCCCCCTTCACCCTGTCACACTAATGATGTGCTTTACACATCCCTTCCTGTTCACATTAAAGGTAGTAAATCAAGGGGACTCCTATTTAAAAGCTTCACCTTTATCTGACATTCAGTAACAAGAACAATTTCTAAATTTAAGTTCAGTATATCCTCTGCTCTCCTCTCTCTGATGAGATAATGCCATTTAAGTCTGCACGTGAAATACAAATAGAAGAGTTTATGATCCATATAGCCCCGAATTGTGACAGTATGTAAGAATTTCCTTGTTTCAGTTCCACGATGTTCAGTCAGACTAATAAAATCAGGTTTGCACATCCATTTGTTCCAGCATGGCAAATTTTATAGCAAAAATGGCTATAATTCACAACAAACAAGCTCAATACCAATTCACTGACAAATCTCCTCTTCCAGGCTTTCAAGGCAAGTGGGGGCTTTGGCAATGATTTTGTTTTATTGTTTTATTTATTAGGGGGAAAGCCCACAGATATATTTTATTAGCAATTCTAATGACCTAATATAAATATTAGATAAAATAAAACATGAAAGCCTGAAAGGGGTAATTACAACTACAGGGCTTTAATAAAGTATTTTAAGCTTTGCATTTTAGAGATGTACAAGCTTGTCTGAAACAACATGGCAAGACACTGGAGCTGTTTTCCTTCCTTCTGTCAATTTAGCAGCAGCATCCTGTGTGGCACCATGGAAAGGAGTATTGCTAATCAATGGCACTTCAGCACTGGAAAACAAAGATATTCAAGTTTACACTCATCCTGATGTTTACTGTGGCAAAGTAATCAAAGTCTATTTAAAAATCTTTAATTATACTATATACATGCAGACTATTTTCAGCTATCTTCCCATTGGGATTTCAGTCAAAGTCCCAATTCATGTTCTTTAGTTACTCCGATAACTATGTTTTTGAATGCTTATGTTTTACATCAAATAAGACAAAAGAGGTTGCACCCTATTCACCAGTTTTATAACACTTATTTTAACAGAGTAACACCACTGTAAAACTCATGTAACAATTGAGAATCAGGTCCATTAAAATTTTAAGATATTGTGTTACACGCCAGCAGAAGACATTTACACTTAGGAATCATAGGCTGAAAAAGTTGAACATATGTCCATAGGGAATGCAGCAACTTCTTCCTTTGCCCTTAAGCAAGTATTAGATAATTATTTATGTCTTGTTTACACATCAGTGAATACTGTTTTAACTAAAGGTGCATTATTAAATGGATATAATTAATTAGACTGACTTAAGTTAAACAATAGGAGGACATCAACCATCAAGAATTTAGGAAATCAGTGGGGCAGAGAAAGCTTTCAGTAACATGAAACAGTCATATGATCTAAAGCACCATATAACAAAATATGTTCAAACTATTAAAGTGAATTCAAAATTATAGAAATACATATACTCTTACTTAGATTTTACTTTTTTGGGGGGGCAGGAAACCATCTTTCTGTACAGTGCCCAGCACAGTAGATTCCTTCACCAATGACTGGAGACTCTACTACAAAACAAACCATAATAACTAATAATAATTTCTACTACTGACATTGTCAGATAGTGTTAAAATCCTCAAAATAAACATTCTACCATAATTCTGCTCTTTTCAGACCTGGCCCTGATACTACAAGGAAGCTAGTTCCAATCTTCACCCACATTTCCAGGTACACCCTGGCAGAAGGAAAAAAGCAAAATCAAGCATAAGCTTCTGAAAGATAATGAAGAGAATGGAGGATGGCTCTCCCAAATGTCACCAACATTATTCAGGCAACACACATAAAATATAATATACAATCAACAGCTCCCAGATATCACCCATAAAGTTTGGCTAAACACAGAAAAAGAATCAGTCCTTTTATGTACAGTGCTGTGGCCAGGTCTAAATTACACTTAAAGATACATCAGAAAATAAACTAGATGCTAAGGCTTCCATGTCCTAGGTAGTAAATATTTCTATCCCCACCCCAGAGATTGCTGTTGCTGTTTTTCCTCAAAAGTGCATTGTCAGCTGGAAACAAAGCCTGTTGATTTACCTAGATATACCCTTTTAGAGTTCAGACTATGAACCATCTTAACACCACACTTAAAACACAACTTTCACAGATGAGACATTTATAATTAGCTCGTCTTAACTTCATTACCAATTAGAATGGACAAACACAGCGAAGCCCCATCCACATTTAAAAATGAATTGCAGAAACTCATAAAAGCAGGCAGATCTAAAGGATGAATTGTCATTCACTATGCATCTCTCGACAGCTCTGAAATACATAAGTCATACCACATAAAAGAAAAATGGGAAGCAGAAATTCAGAATATCATGGAAGGTGACTGCTGGGCAAATAGCCTCCAAATTCCATAAAGCACCTCCTCTTCATCATGGGAAGAATTTCAATGGAAAGTAATCAAACACTTCTTCTATATTTCAATAATCTTCAGAAAAATGAACTAATGGTATCACAAATTCACCTTAAAATAATGTTCACATATAAACATGCTTTATAGGACTGCACACAAATCCAGATATTTTGGCTAAAGGGTAATATTAAAAATTGATATACAATAGAGAAACACTCACTCTATTCTGGGACATACTTCCTGACAAAACAACAAAAATAAACTGATTCAGAATTTTCCAGAAATAGCAAAGAACTATATTTCCACACCAAAGCTGATAAGAGAAAATCCAACAACTACAATGTAGTTAGAAAATATGTAAAATAGAAAAACGGAACAGACCACATCCCAGCAGTCTCATGACCAATCTAAGGAGCATTTGGTTTAAGATCAAAAGTTGTGACCCAAAAAAACTGAAAAACCAATTATAATTTGATCTGAAACCACAATGCACTAAGTCTTGAAAAATGTATTGAAAAATCTACTTGCTATTGATGAGTGGAATGTTCTTGATAGTGCATGAATGGGCCTAAAAGATCCGTTTATTTTTGTTATTATTTAACACCACCCACAGGGGCGCTCACCATTTGCAAGAAGTCCAAGAATTTGGAAACAAAGACTATCTCAATCTTAGATGTAAGAATATGGAGGCAGGGAAATAATGAGCAAGAGAGAGAAAACTGAAACCTGATCTACACTGCCACCAGCAGTCAACAGGCGAATGCAATCTATGTACTGTACTGTAGCTTGTGTATCTCCCATAGACTTACGTGTGTTGCCGTACCACAGTGTTTTCACAGCACTGCATCAGTGGAAGACATCCTCCAGCCAATACAGCCTTACTCTTTCTGGGAAGGTGGATTAATCACATCAACCAGAAAGCAGTTCTGGGATCAACTGAGCAGCTCCTCACAGCCCATTCAATCGATCCTACTGCACTGATCTCCAAGATGTCAGAAGTGTAGACATACCCTTAGGTCAAGGCTACATTGTCAGTGGCAGCACTGACAGCATAAAATTGATTATTTAAGTTTGATTAAGTGTCCATAAAGACTCCCTCAATCAAATTCAGAATGAACCAGAAGTTGATTGGGTAAAACCTACCTGGCAAGAAACACAGTGCTGATTCAACAAAAAGGCATTTATTGATAAATCAACACTGTGCGGATCCTGCAGTAAGTAGATGGTAGGCAACTGGAAGGAGATATACAAGGTGCTTTAAGTACTTTGCGTATCTCTCTTCCACTGCAGTCGAAATCATGCAGCAGTGTACACCAGGGCAAAGTGAGATAGGACAATTGTCATAGAATCTATGGACCTCATTTGCAGGTGCAGTTACCCTAACTGCATGTACAATTACACTAACTGTGGATGCAATTAGACATGAAATTGTATAAAGCCCTGAGCTTCTATTTCTTTGAATAACTGAGTCCAAAAAGAACCAAAGGAAAGAAACCTGCCTCTGTCATTAAAAAGGCAAAAAAAAAAAAAAAGACTTTTTTTTTTTTTATACTCTCAAGTTCCTGGATCTGCCTGCTGAAAGTCATAACAACAAACAAAACAGAGAGAATAACCCCAGCTGTATAAAGGTGGATGGATGGTCTCTTAAGAGACGCATGAAGATTATAGGATTATAGCTTTGGAAATGGGCTTGAAGTGCCTCTTCCGAGTTCAGGATATTGTAGAGTCTCTTCAGATTTTAAGAAGTTAGATTATTAAAAAAATAGAGAGGCAAGAAAAATATGCAATAAAAAGAAACCTCTTTTATTTGAAGTTCACCCTCTTTTTTTTTGTTATCTCTCTCCAGAGTGTGATGGCTCATGCCCATTTAGTTCATTTACAAACATCAAATCATTTAGAGACTGTTTCTTATCTTAGCCTTGTGACTCTGTTTAGTTTCTATTTAATTTACTTTCAAGACACCTCATATATTGCGTTGTAAGGCTTTAACAGTATCTTACAACATAATTTTGCACAGTGCTCCTTCATCACCGCTGGCTGACCACACAGACACCAGGCAAGAGCTACTACAAAGATTTTTTTCATTAAGTAAAAAAAATGTTCTCTACAAAGGAGCAGAATCCACTTTTGAGGCATGAAATAAGTCTTCACTTACTTACACCAACATATATACGGTGTGCATCCTTAAAGGCATGGAACAATGCATTGTAATTGACGAAAGAATGGGAATATTTATTCAGGTTATTGCTAGCCTCCGAAGACTATTTATCCTTGGTTTCCATGCATAGTGATCATATGGGGAAGGGACAATAGGTGTTATGGGAAGTTTGACTTTTTGAGCTACCGCCAACAAAAAACAAATCTTTAACCTCAGATTGTTGGTGCTATCTCCAACAAAACTTGGAGATTTAAGACCTTCTCTTTACCTTCTTCCACAACAATTTTTCTTTTTGTTAGACCTAGCTGTCTATTCATAGATCTAAAAAGATATTGCTTACTACAGTATCAATTTCTTGGTACAGCACTGGCAGATTTGAAAAGGTTCTTGAAAAGCAAATGTATATATGAAAATGTTTTGTTACTAAATGGAAACATTCCAAGAACTCAAATGATCCATGTGAAATTTTAATTATAATTAAACAGCTGTTTGAGCTAATTGAAGGATACCAGAAAGGTGATTTCCTTCCAATTGTAATTAAAGAGTTAAGCCTAATTTACTGTTGTCAAAAAAAGAATAAGTACCAATCTGGTCTGCCTAATTATATTAACAGGCAAACAGAAGAACTCCAGGAAAAGAGTGAGAGCCCATCTTTAAAGTTTCCTGTGATTTCTCCCCTGCATCTTTTCTGGTGTGAAAATGGGCAATGGCCTTTAAAGAGAGTAACCACTGTTAACTGGGGCTACTGAGACAGTAATTCTGCTTTGAAACCCTTTTTGTTCATTCTCCTTGAAAGCTCTTTTCATTTCCAGAGCCTCATTGTTTTAAGCCATAGCTGTGCACAAAGGTAAACATGTTTTGCATTCACTAATGCATATTATTTAATTCCTTCATAAAATGAATTAATTAATTCATACCTATTCATACAGCACAAGAAAATGCTCAAAGATTTTGCCTGGCTAGCCAATCAACTGATTAACAAAAAGGTTTCTCAGGTCATGCAAACTTTCTAGCTTTGCTAAACTCCCCCTCATCTTGCTATCTGGTCACAGGTGTAAAAGAGATGACCTAAGTTACAAAACATAGCTGTTTAAAGCTGCAAGTGCCAGTTCCCTTGATCTTAAAATTAAAATTTAATTAAAATACTAAACATGTCACAGTTTGTATTTACTTCTATTTATAAATCTTTTATTCAATAGTTTACCCACATAATACAGTATTGCAAAACATCCTATTCTGTAGGAAGCCAGTGATTAAACAGTGCCACATCAAGAAGAAAGATGGACTTGGACTTGCACCATAGTGGAAGTTCTCACATGCCCATGTGCAATAAGAAGCAGACAAATAGGGAAAATGAATATGAGCTATGGGATTCCAGAGCCAGATCCACAGAAATTTGTTGGGAAGCCACAGTCAATAAAAGTAACGGTAGGTAAGCCACATGAGAGGTCATGGAGAGGTCAAGGAACCAAATGAAACACCCGAAAAAGCTGAAGTAAGCAGAGGTCTTTGGACTACAGGACTCTATAAAGTACTAATAAAAAATGGTGGGTATTCAGAGTGACCTCAAGAAGAGTCAGCAACCTGTGGGACTGAAAGGAGTAAATATAGACCCAGATCTGTGTGTGATCCAGGCTTGACAGATGGTACCCTGTGCAGTATCAGTGGACAGAGAAATGCACTTTTTGCTGCATTTGATCAAATTCACTGAGTTTCTTTAAAAATAAATAAAAATAAAAAAAGCACAATGGGAAATGTGAATCGTTCACTCAAAGCATTAGAAATTAACTTGCATTGAACATGCCTACTGTATTTTAATGCACTACAATTTTTCCCTCAAAACTTTAATGTTTTCTAAACACCAAACACTCTGTAATTTTATGCTCAATATGTGTGACTTAATCCAGTCAACAGCATAATATTTAAGACAGCTAAATTGTGCTGAAATTCCTCCTCCTACTCATGCTCTAGTAGTTCCCTGACCTTGATAAATCTCCAGTAGAACTGTAAAACAAGAATATCATATGAAATAGCAGAAAAGAAACAATACATTGCAAAACTTTATTAGGAGTTATGTTACCAGAGCATACTGGAAAACTGTATCTGACCCATTAACTTTGAATCAGATAATACCAAGAGCAATTCTGCTCTCTATCTAATAAAATATTAGAAACGTAAATGCCAAGCATTGCACCTGAGCTGCTATACCTCCATTATAAAGCAAGACTCAGCTACAAAACAGTAACAAACAGCTCTCAATACTCCTCCAACCTCCTTTCCCACAATTCTGCTGTTATGCTGACATAAGATCCTCTTCTCACATGCTACAAAGAACTCTCATGCAAAAATGTCCCACGACCAACAACATTTGCAGAGAACAGTGATTTTTAAGGCTATTGTCCCAGTGGTTTACTTTCATAGATAAGAAGCTGTCAGAATAAAATTATTTTACTACTCATCTTTTTCTGTCCTCACAGATGTATATTTAATGCAATGTGTGTGATGAATGTGGCCTCACAAAAACTAAGAGGGAAAATTAATTTGGGGACCTGGCAATGAAAAGATCATTTGTCATTACTAGGCTGGGCTGCACTAGAAAATGATGAGATCCCTGCTACGTATTGTTAGACTTCATTGGCTACTGACTGTTTTCTTCCCCTTCCTTTAGCAAACTCCTCCTTCCTAATGCTTCAGTTCACTTTGAATGAAGGTTATTAGAAATATTAACCACCAGAGTGGCCGAGTTAGATGCAGTGGGGGTGGGACATGAATTTGTAAGAACTAATTTGTCTAATGTTCAGTAACAAAGGGAAAGTGTCTGCGCCGTGTGTTAATACAGCATCAATCACTGAATAACCGCTAGAACACATGTAATGAGAATATTCTCAGGCCAATCCCATGGTCTGCACAGACAGCTAGGGAAATAATAACCTGAATGGAATTTTTATTTTATTGAAACTCCCATATTTAAAGCGAAAGAAAGAAAGAAAGAAAGAAAAGCTTGAACTCGGTAAGTATGTAACAGCCTTTCTGAAAAAGCTTAGCCCAAGAAAGTATTTATTCCAAACAGTGATATCTAGGTACTCTGATATACATTCAGTTCCCAACTGAATGGCACTTTTTTTTAATTCACTCCGTGTTGTCTTGCAGTCCTTCCAGTGGATATTACTAATGATGTAGCTCAACTGATTAAAATGTTAGTTTGGATAAAAAATAAGGGATGCTTGAAAAGCCCTGTAATCTTTTGATGGGTTTTACTGACTTTCATTTGCACTTTACATTACTGGCAGATGCCACATATACATATAATATTTTACATTTATTGTAGACAAAATTTGAAAAGCACATCAGCTTGTTATGTCAACAATATATGCGCTACTACTCTTTCTACTGCCAAAAATCTGTAGCAATCTCCTAGTCACTCTAACAAAAAGTCTTTCGAAGAATCAGAGACTGAAAGCTATTTATTAAAATACCATTATATTAAAAAGCACCATATTCTCCCAATTATTCAAGTAGTATGGGGGACATGGATTTCATTTGGATGATCAGGAGTTCAAGTAATAAAGAGGGTAGGAGCAATTCAGCTGCAAAGTGGCCTCCCCCTTGTCACCTTCTTCCTCCTTGCAGTCTTGACTGGGTATCTCTGTTCTATTATCCAAACCTCTGCATTATCTGAATCTCCTCCCTGTCCCTCAACAGGATACACATGAATTAGAGGGCACATATTTCATTATGTCTCATGCTAAGAGACAAGGAAGGGATTTGGAGAGTGCACAGGTTTAAACAATAAGGTTTTGGATAAAATGGAGTGCACTCTGTTAATATTATGTATAAGGAAGAATACTTCTAAAAACATAAGCAGAAATCCTGAAATGTGCTACAATGTTTCTAGACTAGGGTACAATAAACAGTGTGATGGGTTTGTTTGGTTATTCATTGTATTGCCACCAATAGAAACAATGACCTCACTGTATGAGAGATTTCTGAAGACCAATTCAAAATTTGTAAAAGGAACAAAAAAAATCAGAAAAATTATAAGCCTAAAAAAGTGAAATGAATCAGAGAAAAGAAATTTATTGCAAAGGTGAAAATGAAAATATTAGTTATGATAAAGAGGCTCATTGAACTTTGCATATTGATTGGCTACTTCATTACAATATATTCAGCCTTTTAAGCCCACTTGCAGCGAAGCAACGAGAATGGTAAGATCTAGTATTAATAATAAAAAGAAAAAAAATACAACTCTTTCTCTGAGGAAATAACAGGTCATTACAAAATCTAAGCACTCAGTAGCTCTCTCTCCCAATTTATGGTATTATTGTTATTATTTTACAGCACTCAGTACTATATTTGATATCCATACTATACACATGGATGATGCCCCAGGTAAAGCTATTATCTGGAAAAATCCTAGTTCTATTGAAGTCAATGGGTGTTTTGCAGCTAACTTCAAAGGAGTCAGGATTTTATCCACTACATAAGAGTGCCTATTCTCAAAATGTCAAAGGTTTCATAAATAAAGATCACAAAACAGTTTTGTTTAATATTGCAAAATATTCTATATTCAATATAAATTGAAACTTACCACATCAAATTATACTATCCGTCTTGAATTGCAAGTACATCTCTACAAATAACTGACTTTTAAGGTTCTTCAACTGTTCCAAAAACATGGGGGAGAAATTTGCAGATCAAACCCAGGCAAAAACTATCAACACTTTCAGCACACCAAAAAGCTGAAAAAAAAATTAATGTAGGGTCAAGCAAAACATTCCTTTTGACCTGAAACAAAACATTTAGCTGTTTTGGAACTTTTAAAAAAATGTTACTTTTCATGACAGTGAAGTAAATTTCAAAACAAAAAGTCATTTTAAATAAAAAACAAATCAAAACATTTCATTATAAAATGTTAAAATGGAACATTTTATTTTTTCAGAATTATTTTTTGTTTCCAACTGAAACAATTATGTGAATTTGTCACAAATTTGCTAAACATTTTCATTAACCTAAATCTCTATTTTTTGCTCAAAGAACTGACCAAACAATCTCATCAAGTTTTACTTAAAAATAATGGGTTGTCATTATTCTTGCCAGTGAACTAACAGAAGGTGTTCTAGACAGAGAACTATGGAAGAAGGTAGATTGTCGCCAGAATTTGTACAAAAACTGTATGGTATGAACTCCTGGAAAGCATTTGTTTCAAGATAATAGCAACAGGCAATAATTGAAGTAGATTGTAACAGGAGAGAGCGATCTCAACTGACCTGCCAAGGAGGCAGAGAGGCATGGGGGAGTACTGAGTTACCCCATTAGGGTTGGGGTCCACCTCTTTGATCTCAACAGAGGAAGTGGGGCAGCACTCTTCTACTTCTCCTTCCCCTAACCTCCTACCTCATGAGACCCAGTTTTGTGCTCCTGTGAGTAGAGCTCTGTGGATGCAATACACATATCCATTTCTTGTGGCAGCAAATCAGATACAGATACACATACTTGTATCCATTCAGGGCTCTACCCATGAGTAAAGAAGACTGGAATCCAAAATCAGTTGTTATTTTACACAATATTCTATGGATAACATGGAGTGTGTTCATATTTTATGAACTCAATAACTGTAAGCATATGCCCAAGACATACACAGAGATCCATGAATGTGTTGGACAGTATTGTTGGAGAATCGCAGGAAGGACAGTATTTTAGGATTAAATGGAGCACTAAGAAGCTACAATTTTGTGTTTTTATTACTTTTTTTCTGGTGAAACATGTTATGTGACAAAAGCCAAAGGGAAGCATTAAAATGATCTTTCACAACTTGCAGGGCATGTCAAGAATTCTTTTAATTATTTTATAAGTCTACAGCTTAAAATGTTATGCCAGTATTTAAATAAGTCCAAACAGACACTATTTTCATTCCTTCAAGGCTGGTAATGGAGCAGCCAGGCCTGGTAGCCAAAATCCAAGTGAACAGAAAGAATGAGACCAGGGGTGGCCAAACTAATGGAACTCAAGAGCCACACAAGTTGATTATTAAAAATTCGAGAGCCACACTGAAGCATATAGACAAATAGTTTTTACCTACTCCAAAATTACTAAGTTTAAAATTTATTGCACACTTTAATTTGGTCATAAAAAGAGGAAAAATATTCATCCTACTAATGTCAGATTCTAATAATTACTTAAAGTTACCATGAAAATTAGGCCAATACAGTAAAAACTTAGCTGCTGCTCGATGTAGAAGACTGTAGGCTAGTGGCAAGTTTCTAAAATCCTGACCATGCCGCACTTCTCCCTGCCATCCCAGACCAGCTCCTGAACTGCTAGGCTGGGACTGCTTTCTTGCACTGATTTGCTGACATTCCTCCGGAAGCCACAATTTTTCATTCAAGAGCCACACGTGGCTCCCAAGCTGCAGTTTGGCCATACTTGGAGGAGACTTTCATGCTAGCTCTGTGTGAGATAAGGGTGCAGTTGCTCTGAACCAGGGAGAATCCCAGGAAGGAACTAGGTTTCAGGCCTGATCTACACTTGCCATGAAATTCAGCAGCACTCAATGGGAGATATGCAAGCTACTCGACACAGTAGCTTACATATCTGCTGTAAAATCCTTAACTTCTACTTAATGCGACATCTCCACTTTGCTGATAGGAAATGCGCTCCCATCAATACAGCATTACTCTTTTTCCAGAAGTAGATTTATTAAATTGACTTCCAGATCGATTGAGCAGGTCCCCATCTCATCACAGTTGATCCCAAAGAATCAGTCTGACGGCAGCAAATTTGCTGCCATCACTGAAGACATACCCTCAGAGTCAAAATTCCCTATAATTTTCCTCCCCATTATCCTTTATTCCACTGGGGGGTAGGAGTGTGTAAATCAGTACAGCATTACAGAGGGTGCAGCATAGCTCCTATAACTACGCTGGCTGGGTTGCTGGGATGAGAGGATGGTATAAAGGCTCAACCTAAACCCTATGCCTCTTGTAGCATATAGGACTAAGCTGCTTATTTGCACATACATACTTTTCCTTACAGATTAAGCATCTGTTTTATTATAATAAAGTGATATTCAAGTATTACAGCTGTAATGCAAAAGACCTAGAGGTCATATCCTGAATGAAAGCTAAAGCAGCTAGCATGTTTATGTTCAGGACCTTCGGCCCAGCAAAGTTATGATAAGCTATATATATAGTTCTGATCTTATCACACTAGAAAAGTAAAGAGGTATCAAAACAGAGAGTTTATGTTCCAAATAAACTGTATAAGTGCACCACAAAACCAACCGAAATAGCCAGAAATAACAAAGGGAAAGATGAATGAACTATCTGGAAAGAAGACAGGCATCAATACTATGTGTAAATTTACCAGAATATATATAAAGTGTACCCCAATAATTTGTGGGTGAAGAAGCCAAGTTTGGACTTAAAATGACAACTCATGTTATAGAGAGTAATAAAAAAGGGGGGGAGAACCATGTTACTTGGGTGCTATTGGTTCTTTAAGCTTCTTTTAGTTAATGACTGTTAAAATCTTTTGTTCTTAGTCTATAGTTAGTACTATTTTTAATCTTAGTCTTTAGCCATATAGCTCTTAGCTCTCTAGCGCTGCCTAACTCTCAGCTCAAGAGCTGAGGAAACAGACATCTCTCTCAATCAGGTCATCTGGGAAAGGTAAGAATATTAATCCAAAGATTATAATATTGCTATATACCACATGTGTCCTTAGAACAAAACTACAATTCTAATCATTACCCACTTGATTAACCATTTTCTTCTAATCAGTCATTCGTCTATCATTCTATGTCCAATTAATAAAAGCTTATGAAATTATGCAGATTCCATTTATCAGTGTGAGCATTCATGTCATACCACCTGGGGGTCTTTGTAAAACTCTTTGTGGCCTGACTTCAGAAGAAGAATCTCAGTATCTTGGAATCCAACCAATTGGCAAGCCTTTAACCCCACTCTAATTATTAGACACCCAAGATACCAGGCAACACTTCACTCCTGCCTCACCAGTAAGAGCCCAAGGAAGGAGATGATGAAGCAGGAGCACATGGAGCATCCTCCTTGCATATACCTCAACTTTCAATCCAGGTAAATGCTATATGTCCAGGCTTAGAGCTGGGGGGGGGGAGGGGAGGAGAGAGGCTTATGCCCTTTAACAATTTTACATTAATGTATACAGCTAAATTAGAATCTACTCCAAATCTGAAACTTTTAAATAAATACCCCCTAGCCACTCAAGCAGAGAAGCTGGGCAACACATATTGGAAGGCCTCCTATCCTCAACGACCATTAACAGCCTCAATCCTTTGTAAAATATTGAGAATAAATATTTTTCTTAAACAGAATAGTCCTCCTTCGTTTTTTTTAACATATAAAATAACCAAAAAATGTCCATCTTGCATTCCGCGTGCTGCTATTAATTGTTTTCAAGTACAGTGATTTGAAAATCTAATGTCTGTGACCAAATGGCAAATATCATTGCCAGAAGTAAATTCTCCCTTTTAACAAAGTATGATGTGCTATTGACTTGTGCATCATGCTCTCTTTCTACAAGCATGCAATTGTTTAATTTTAAATATAACCACCACAACATGCATTCAACTATGTTTATGAAAGAATTATTTTATGAGCACACTACAGTACAATAGAAACCACATAAAAATAGCAGTAGTGTAACCACATCAAGATAGTGGTTTATTATGGAAATGCTGACACAACCTTAACCAATGTAAACATCAATGCCATAATTTCAATGACAATTGATTTTAAAAAGAAAATCACATATCTTATCATCAATAGTGCGCATGTGTGTGTAATTAAATCCAGCCTAGTTTGGTGAGTTATCTATGGTGCACAAGGCATGCACCATCTATTATGTAGTCCCAGTGAGTGACAGTATGAATGGCAGTCTTTACCAGTTAAAACTGTGATAAAGCAGAGGTTCTGAGAGAAGTTCCTGCACCAGAGTGATCTCTATTGTTCCAATCATCATTTCTGGCAGGACAACTGATTCAGAGATAAGGTGGCAATGATGCTAAGGTTTTTACACAGAAAGATCTTGGTAAAATAATCAGATCATCTACATTCAGAAATAGATCTATCAATTTGACTACTTTTTTTTTTAAACAAAATAAAATCCTGCATTGAATACTTCAAACTTAGCTAAATATTTTTACATTTAAAAAGGTTTTTACCCTCAGAATATGTTTAAGGACAGCATTGTTTCACATTAAGTGTTTGGAAGACATTAGCAGAGACAAAAGCCCCATGAGCAATCACACACAAAATTAGTAACTACATTGCTGCTTGCTAATTAGGCCTGTCTGGTGAGTTGTAAAGGAGTAATATTGAGACGCGATGTCATATTAATGCCTAAATTATCTCAAGGGCCTCAATGCACAAAAGGCCAGGAAAAAGACTGATGAATGGGGCAAGCTTGCAGGAGGTGGCAAAGAAAGTGTCTTCAGGAAGTTTGCAAAAGATGGTGTTGAATGGGGCTAGAGACTCTTCAGACTTGACTTCCTGAATGCCCATTTACCAACTGCTGGCTATAAATAAAAATAATAGTTGGGTTAACAACAAAGTGATAGATAAGCAATTATGTTATAATTCGGGACCTTGGACAGAACTAAGTGATTCTGACGGAGTTTGAAGGGCAGAAGCAACTCAATCAAGAATAGAAATATTCATGTCACTTCAGGCAAAAGATGCACTTATTACAAGGCCAAGGGAGAGGTGTTAGCACCAGATGTGAGCCACTTAGGTCTAATATTAATGTGTTAAAGGATTTACAGCATACAATACTATAGTTACTGTCAGAATATACTAAACAGAAACAGATGGGCTTCTTGACTTCTTGTAAAGAGTTGACTGAACAGTAGGTAAGAAAATGGCCCAGGATACATAATTTACTTAAGTTTTCAAACAGCTTTTGTTATGTTCCCATCACCAGAGACTGTTAAGGAAAATAAGTAATCATTGAGCAAGGGACAGAGTCCTGCCATTGCTTAAAAATGGTTAAAAATTATAGGAAATAATGAGTAAGAGCAAATGATGGCCCCACAGAATGAAGTAAAGTTAATAGTTGAGCCCTACAGGGGTCAATATTGAGATGAGTGTTATTTAATACATTTAATGCATATGAGGTGTAAGTGTGTCTCAAGCTAATGAAGTATGCTGATGACATTTCATTGTTTTGGTTAGCAAATGTTTTACAGCCATCTCAATGTATCTGAAGTGTGTACACTAAAGAAGGAAACAGAAAAGGGACATAGTAGAACTAAAAGTAGCTTGATAAAATGAACACAGGAAAACGTAGGCTAACTATCAGGAAACATTGCCCAAAAGAGATTTATCACACTGTGTAACAGTTTCTCAAGGGGAAAAAAAAGATAGACGCTCCATTACTTGAGTCACCTAAAATTAGATCGGTCAAGTTATTTGAGAGTACACCGAAAGGAAAAATGCTGCATTACACTTGGGGAGTAGACAAAACGTGACAATTTAATTTGGGTACATTTACAACAGTAAAAATCAGCAAAAAATGATTGATATTTTCCATACTTAGAATAGCCTGTATATCAACTTCACAGTACACCACATACATAGCTCTAAGCTTGAGGACTACAGGTATGAGTCTACAAAGCAATTTTCTAAAAGTTATTATTTATTTGTTTTTAAAATAAGCTCTTCAGCACAAAGGCTGCACCTTTTGCCCCTTATAGTAAGTCTTTTACACATTCTGGACATTAACAAATATCAACAAACAACAACAATAAACAGAAAGTTTGGGTGTGAAAAATAATAGAACGGGAGACAAAATTAAGAAACAAACAACAGCATATTCTCATCTACATTAATATAGCCAAAGCAGACATGTGAAAGGTTCACAGAAAGGAAATAAAGAGAGTTGAACTTGTGGCAGGATTTACATGAAACAAAAAATTTCTGTTTGGCATTAATTAGTCCCAAAAGTACAAACATTTGAGTAAATATCATCAAGACATTCCCAATTAAGTAGGATACAGTGAAATCTCATCAGATCCTCCTCTTCACCATATCACACACTATAAAAATCAAACAACTTTTCATGTAAATTGCAGTAAGTTTAGAAACAATAAAATACTTCTTTCATAAAGCCAGTGGGATTGGCTGCCATGTGAGATCATTGAGATAAATACCACAGCCAGATTTAAAAAGGAACTGAATAATTTTATGGCTGCTAATAACATTTGTAGCTATGCAAGCTAAGATAATAAGGATAATCCAATCTCATGCTTCAGGGTGTAAGAATCAACTGTGATGTTTAGGAAAGAATGTGTACAGTGCCATACAAACGAATAGATGTATTAGCAGTTGGGGAGGGACTTACCTTCTTCTGCAGTATCAGGTACTGGCTATTCCCAGAGGGAAGACACCAGACTAGAGAGAGCTGTGGTCTGATCCGCTGTGATAAATCTTTTGTCACTATGTGTTTGGCTTTGATAGACAATAGATTCTCTTGAGTTTTATGGAGCTGAATTCAAATTAAAAGCACATGCTCTGTGAAAGCATAGCTTGAAGGGAGGATCTAAGGACAAAACTGCTAGCCAGTAATTAAGAGTTCTATAATGTGCTTTCTGGAAGTAATTATTTTAACATAATTCTTAACAGTCTATTAAGGAGGAAATGACAATTAGCACTAGGTTACTGCACAACAAAAGAATGGCTGCAGATATAATTTACAATTATAAACAACGTAGAGAACTAAGTGCTGAAAATATGATTGTGTGTTGCATTAAAAATGGAGAGGAAGTCTGCATGCACCTATCCTGCATGAATTTGATGAACTTTCAGACAGAACTTCAGGTCCTACCAAAAGGCCTCAGTTCACAATCATGATAGGATATCCATGTTATATTTATTATCTGAGTAGGCTTTTATGGATCTGATTTAAAAAAGAAATTTAAGGGATACTCCAATTCTGTGGGTGTTATTTTGTACCCCAAACTATTTAGGGACAAACACTACATTTAGACATCTATCCCTTGCATCTGCAATTACAAGTGTGAGCTTTAAAAAGCCTTGGGTTAATTTCACTGCTGCTCTCTGGGCCCTGTGTCCAGTAGCAAGAATCAAGCCAATTTTATACAGTAACTACTGGGGCTTAGGAAAACTGTGAGCAGCAACAGAAGGCGGCACTTGAATTACTCGTGGAGAGAAAAAGACACAAAACTGACAGATAAGAAGGGGCAGAGAACCACCCACTTCACAGTCACCAGGAGAAGGGTAGAATAGAGACCTTTCTCACAGCAGAGCCACCAGATGAAAAGAGGCAGAAAGCTTTCTTCCCTCTTCCAGCAGCTAGAGGAGTGATGCAACTTCAAGTTTATCTGGCACCCATTAGCCAAAGCTGATATGAAAGGTGGAGTTACCAAGCAAGATACAGAGAGTGCAAATGAGCAGAAACCCCACAGTCTCCTTCCTAACAGCTGGGTTAGCAGCTGAGGAAAGGGAAAGAACTACATCTGTCTTGTAAATTTAGACCTCTGATTATCACGTGCCTTTCAAGCCTTGCTTTACAATGTGCTAGTTGCTAAATGAACTGCAACTGGTGGCTTGAGTAGTTAAATAAAACTCTGGCTCGTGGATCTAATCTGCAATGAGAATGGTGTGCTTGAGAACCAGAAGGTGCCCAGAGGAGGAATGAGAGGCAGAGATGTAGTGTTCTCAATACAAGCACTTCAGATTTGCTACTGAAAAAGTCATATTTGGCCACTCCACTATCTGGAGAATTATATAGTTTTCAACATGACAGGAGTTCAGAGTTTTTTTTGTAAAGGTTGCTGGGGGGTGGGGGGAAATGTCCCTATAATAAAAGAATGGGATAACCTTAGAATGCTAGGATAGACTGTTTGTTTAATAGCAGATAAGTTACAGTGACAATCTACAACTGCAAGCTGAGACATGAGAAGAATTTTCCATCACCACCCAACACAGTAAAATGACCTTTGAGTTAGTTCCATTTTATTTATATTACACTAGTTTCCTCAGGTTTTATTCCAGTTTTGAAGCATACTTTGAAATGGAAACCTGGAACCTACCTGCTGGAATTTTGAAGTGTCCCTCTAAGTGTTAGGCATCTGGGCTAGATAAATTAGCAGGACAACTCATGCTTTAAAGAAAGATTGTAACTCCACTTTGCTTTGTATGTCTACGTGCTAGGGTGAGCTCATGCTTTCTGGAGCCTCAGTTTGTGCATAGCACTGCAGGAGACAGTATGTAATTTCTGATAAACTACTTAATTGATCTGTTTTCAGCTTCAGATGGGCTTTAACCCTTCTCTGCAGAAAAACCTGCTACACTGGAACAGTTAGCCTACAAATAATATGCATTACAAACTGAAGTAACTATAGCTTTTCTCTTAACTGAGATAAATGGAACTGATTCGAACTAGAAGCTAAGTGCAAATTAGAGCAATAAATATACAATAATATTTTGATTAGTATAGAAAAGTTTTGCCAATAAAGATATAATTAACTTCTATCTCATATGACAATATCACATTTAGATATTGTTTCCTCTTAGATTCCTATTTCCATTGCTCATTGGCTATAAACAATGCAGCACATTGTTAAGCACAGGAGACAGATTCTTAACTTCAAATTTTCTGTATTTCTAGTATTTGTGTTACTTAGGAACGAGCATCAGCAGCCTTTACTCAGGTCAAAGCAGCTGTTGGTGTTAAGTGTGGAATATATACATCTATAAAAGATACATACTAAATTATAACCGAAGTAGTTCACCACCTATAGTTTAGATTGCCCAAACCCACCTTTAAAAAGATGCTGTTTTCAGTTGCTTGTACCTTGGCCAATCTTTAACCAGTCAGGCTGAAATTTTCCATGCTGGGTCCATTCAATCTGTCTCAGGCTAATTTGTAAATCTCAGTTAAAATAGTCCAACTATTTCTAACAGATTAGGAAAAAATACTGTTTTGCCCATATTAAAAATATTCTTAATGTTTTCACTAAGAAGCTCTAACCCCTAAATGCTTTGAAGGACTAGAAATTTGATGGGGGTCGCCTTGGTGTCAGGGATATGCCTTTTGCTGTCCTTATGAAAAATAAGACAAATTTAGCCAAGTTGTAACCTTCTGAAAAATCTCAGCGCACACATTCTCACTGGGACCCAATTTCAAGTCCCTGCTTCAAAGCATGACTGCTTTTCAACAAAATATTTCTAAAATATTTTACTGTGGATAAAACTCCATATTTTCCCTAATATTCTCATTAGTGATTGTTTTAACTAAAAGTTCCCCAAAAAGCCAGCCCCAGGCAGACACTCAACACGGAAAATATCAGCCTGAATAGTTTATATTTAGCAAAAGATATAAGCAAATGAAAACATTGTGTTACAACAGAAGGTGTCAGGCAACTTCAACCATGAGCGATCTTCACTGCCCATAATATATGCAGCCCTGTACTGTAAGAGTCTATTTATATACACACACATATACACAAAATAATACAACACAGGTATTTTACATATATATAAGTAAAACATGAGACAGATGCATGGCACACTTGTGTGAACATTTCATCTCATTAAGAATACACTGGTAAGCTGCAACATTTCTCTATCTAAAGGTGAAAGGGTGCTCCTGAGCCCTGCATTTCATTTGAGAACGTCAACAATTGAACAGAGTAGTAAGGGTGAAGTACCATCTGAAGACTGACAGTCTGAACTAAGATTCTTCAAATGATTTTACATACAATGGTACTTAATTAAATTTTCCCGTATGGTAGCCTGGAAATGTTTTAAAATTTAAGTCAGCAAACCTTTGAAATCTGATGGTCCATAAGGTGAAGGCTAATGGAAATTAGACTGATCTTTTCTCTCAGTTTACTTATCAGCAGTGAAAATATACACCTGACTAAACAATCAAACGAGCATTTGGTCTGCTCAAAAAAAGGCTCAGTGTCTGACCAGAGATAATACAACTCAAAGTAAGCTTCTCAAAAGCAGACATTCTTAAAGATTAATGTGCTGTATTTAAAGAAAGGCTTCTTTGGAGATTCTATATTACTCTCACCTTCACTTTCTCTCCTCTTGCATCAGCCTCTTGGATTTAAAAAGAAAGAGAAGGCACATTTATTTAAATGAGTTCTCAATTTTTATCTCTATAACCCACTGTATGTTTCCTTTCAAAAACAGGTTGCCATTTATTTGGTTTCCTAATTATTTGGTTTCTACAATTATAACAGGGTTTTTTTTTTTTGTGAAAAATAAAAAGACAGTTTAACTATTCTGTTTTAACTGCAGAGTAGCAGTTAAAACAGAATTGTTAAAACAGCACCACAAGCTGTTTAGTAGATGAGGAGGGACCACTTCATAAATAATAATATAAACCTACTGATAGTTTGATAATGCCATATCAGATGAAAAAACAGAGCTGAGCTATTGAACATTTTCCATGTCATTAAACTTGACCAGCAAGCAGCTTTTTGTTCATAACAAATGGCCTTCCAATCTCAGCATAGTGATACGAAGTTCACCCTTCCCCTCCTCTACCACTGTCAAGTGGTTTACTATTATGTTGCATATGGTTATATCTTGGATGATATTATTTATTTCTTATCCTAATCTGCTGTGTTGGGTTGTTATGTATGATTAAATGGCTACAATATTTCACTCCAGAGAAGACAGCATTTCAGTAGCACAAAAGTGATGTCTCTGTACAGCTTATGTGTGTACAGTGTTTTGGAATCCTTCAGTAAGAGATGCCCTAAACACATTATCTTACCTAAGATAATGTTTTTCTGTGACTTTGGTGATCTAGTGTGCACAAGGCATGTGATTAGCAATATCAGCCTGAGGCAGACACAGGAAATTAATGACAACCTAACTGAATGGCTTGAAGGAGGGAGTACAGATGACACTGGGCAAAGAGAAGGAAGGAAAGAGATGATAGAAGACTAGCTTCTATCATTTTAGAAACCAGCTTGGAACACTCAAGTTTGAATGCTGCATCCTCTAATGTGAAGAGTAAATAACAGTATTGTTTGCTGAAGTTATGGAAGTAAATATAATTCATAGAAGCTTCTCTCCTTTCAACTAAGCATTCATAGAATCATAGAATCATAGGGTTGGAAGGGACCTCATAGGTCATCTAGTCCAACCCCCTGCCAGAGGCAGGACCACTCCCACTAAATCATCCCAGTCATGGTTTTATCCAGCCGGGCCTTAAACACCTCCAAAGATGGTGACTCCACCACCTCCCTTGGCAGCTCATTCCAATGCTTCACCACTCGCCTAGTAAAAAAGTTTTTTCTAATATCCAGCCTCGACCTCCCTAACTGCAACTTGAGACCATTGCTCCTCGTCCTGTCCTCCTTTACTACCAAGAATAGTCAAGCTCCATCTTCCTTGGAGCACCCCTTCAAGTAGTTGAAGGTTGCTATCAAATCCCCCCTCAATCTTCTCTTCTGCAGACTAAATAAGCCTAATGCTTTCAGTCTTTCCTCATAGGGCTTGTGCTCCAGCCCTTTAATCATTTTGGTTGCCCTCCTCTGAACTCTCTCCAGTAGGTCCCTGTCCTTTTTGTAGTGGGGAGCCCAAAACTGAACACAGTGTTCGAGATGTGGCCTCACCAGTGCAGAATAGAGGGGAATGATCACATCCCTTGATCTGCTGGTAACACTTCTTTTGATGCAGCCCAGTATGCCACTGGTGTTTTTGGCTGCAAGAGCACACTGCTGACTCATATCTAGCTTCCCATCCACCATGACCCCCAGGTCCTTTTCTACACTGCTGCTACTCAGCTGAATGTTTCCCAGCCTGTAGCAGTGCATGGGGTTTTTCCGTCCCACATGCAGGACTTTACACTTGTCCTTATTGAACTTCATAAGATTTTTTATTGGCCCACTGTTCCAATTTATCTAGGTCTCCCTGAATCCTGTCCTTGCCCTCCAACGTGTCTACTGTTCCCCCTAGCTTGGTGTCATCCACAAACTTACTGAGAGTACAGTCTATTCCATCATCAAGATCATTGATGAAAATGTTGAACAGAACCGGCCCCAGGACCAACCCCCTGGGGCACACCACTAGTGACTGGTTGCCAGCTAGACATGGAACCATTGATTCCGACACGCTGAAACCGTTGATCTGGCTAGTTTTCTATCCACCTTACAGTCCACTTATCCAACCCATACTTCCTTAATTTGCCAATGAGAATGCTGTGGGAAACTGTATCAAAAGCCTTGCTAAAATCAAGGTATATCACATCAACGGTTCTTCCTGCATCTAGAAAACCAGTCATCTGATCATAGAAGGAAATGAGATTGGTCAGGAATGATTTATCCTTGGTAAATCCATGCTGACTGTTCCTGATCACTTTATTTTCCTCTAAGTGTTTGAGGATGCATTCTTTGAGAATCTGCTCCATAATTTTGCCAGGGATTGAGGTGAGGCTGACTGGTCTGCAGTTCCCTGGATCCTCCTATTTCCCTTTCTTGAAAATAGGCACTACATTTGCTTTTTTCCAGTCCTCTGGCACCTCCCCCATTCTCCATGAGTTTTGAAAGATAACAGCCAGAGGTGCGGCTATCTCATTGGCCAATTCCCTCAGCACCCTTGGATGCAGTTCGTCTGGCCCCATGGACTTGTGCACATCCAGTTTCTTTAAGCAGTCCCTAACCTGACCTTCCGTCACCAAGAGCCTCTCTTCTTCTCTCCAATCTGTCATATCCATGGTAGTGGGCTGGGAGCTGACCCTACCTGTGAAAACTGAAGCAAAAAAAGCATTGAGCACTTCAGCTTTTTCTTCATCCTCTGTCACGAGAATGCCTGCCCCATTCAGCAAGGGACCTACACCATCCCTGATCCTCTTCTTGTTATTAACATACTTGTAGAACCCCTTCTTGTTATCCTTTACATCCCTTGCTAGCCGCAGCTCCATTTGTCCTTTGGCCTTTCTGATTTTATCCCTGCAGTCCCTAGTAATATCTTTATATGCCTCCTTGGTCATCTGTAAGCTTCCTTTTTATGTTTTAAGCTCAGAGCAGAGTTCTCTGCTAAGCCATTCTAGCTGCCTCACATATTTATTCTTTCTTCTAACTGGAATGGCAACTTCCTGTGCCCTTAGCAGGGTTTCTTTAAAATATAACCAACTTTCTTGGACTCCTTTTCCCTTCAGATTAGCTTCCCAAGGGATCCTGCCCATCAGTTCCCTGAGGGAGCCAAAATCTGCTCTTTTGAAGTCCAGGGTTTTTGTTTTGCTTTGTATTGGTTATGGCTATGATGAAATGGACTTAATTTGTCTCTCTCATGGGAACCTCAAAATATTTTAAGGGTCTAACAACCTACAAGAAATGTATTTGGAAATCAGAATGAAGTCATCAGAAACAGGAACAAACTCTGTCCTGACTTTCCTTGGATCCAGTGGGAATTGGGGTTCAAGTTGGATTTTGTAAAAGATGAGAGGAGGGATCCTGATCAGTTGGGCCTGTGATGAATGAAAAACTATACAACGAAAAAGTGGATCTGCTACTTCTCCCCATATGATAATGCAGAAAAAGGCTTTGAGAAACAACTGAGAAGTGACTTGGGACAAAGTTCTTAGAAACATTTCTGGATTCTACTTCCAATGTATTTGCCAAGTGCATTGAAGGGATGTGCCAAGAACCTCAGTTTACAAGCTAGGTAACCAGGGAAAGGAAGTGTTCTGCTTATCATCATGGAGATGTGTTGATACGTAAGCAGATATCCTCTGCAGGTGGAATGTGAGGGGGCAAGAGAGCTGAGGGGGAAGGGCCCAGGCTTCAAGTCATACTCTCCTTCCTTGTTAGCTTTCAGAATGAAGGGAACAGGAGAAGCATGGGGGAACTGCCTCATCAAGGCTAGAAAAAGATCAATATAAATGATTGAGGAGGAGTTAGGAGAGGTGGACACAGCCATCGAGGTGAAGGTCACTTACCTACCTAAGGAAGAGACCTGTGATCTTTCAGAGGCGTAGAAGCCTCAGAGGCTCCATTGATCCAGGAGTAGCAGCTGCCCTCAAAATAAAGGAAGTGTGTTCGCTGTGGGGCCCTAGAAAGAATCCTCTATCTACTCCTCCTCTCCACTGCCCTGAGTCTCCTGTCAAATCTTGATATAAAAGGAGAATCCGAAGTGAAGGAATGCCCAGCCAATGAAATATATGTACAATTTAACATATGGCCATAATAACCTTATGAGATGCTCCCACCTTAATCAGAACATCAGCTTTGAAACAAGTAATTCACTTCTGTACTTTTCTAATGAAAAAGTTACTCATGGTTTTTGCATTTTTCTCCTTGAGTAGTACTCGTAGAATTTAATTTAAAGACATACATTCTTCTTTAATCCCTTACATATATATAGTGTTTATACTTCTTGCTTTGTGGTTCACCACACAGTGGTTAACTTTTTTCCCTTTAAAATTGAATAAAACACATGGATCCGAGTGAATGAATTATCACTATAGCAATTTCTTGACACAAATTTTGTTTACCCCTGACCAATGAGCAGCCAAAGGTCTGCAGCCTGCCACACCATCATCCATTCATATGTTCTCACACCTTTATTTCTAAAACAGAAATATCAAGGAGCAGTGAGTAACCACTAGCTTAAGAGATGAAAGTTATATTCCAGCAATCTCTCTATGCCACTGCATATTATGGTATCATAATGGCTGCATCAGCTGTAATAAAAAATTAATTCCCTTGACATATATTACCCGTTAATGCAGCCTTGTAAATAAATGATTCATGGAAGTTCAGTTACAAGGGTATGATGTCTATAAATGCTAAATACCTGCAGTATAGAGACACTAAAGGAAATGAACCCAACCAGTGTTAAAAACATCTTTCAGCTATATTTTCCAACCACACCTTTTAACTTCTTTTACAATATGCAACACATGCTCATGTTAAGAATCTGCTAAAAGATGTTAACATGGCTTATCTATAAAGTTCAGCTTCTGTTCCTTTAAATCAAAATTACTCCATTGCTATACAGAAAAGAAAGGAACTCAAAAATATTTTATGATATAGGCAAATAAATGGCTATCTACAGCAACCACGTCACTATACATTCTACAGGGAGCACTGAGACATTTTTGCTTCTGTCCATCAACGGAATGTACACACGAGAGCTACAAAGGAACATACACAATAGGATAGCTTTCTTATGGTTGATCTAGATAGTTTATATTATTTAAATACACATGGTATGAAATAGAAAACAGCTAATTTAACTAACATTTATGTATATATTTATTATTCCTAGTTTTTAGGAAACTAGGTGGCTTGGTGAATTGGAAGTGACATATTGAACAATTAATCTGTAAGTGACCATTATGATCTAGCCCAGATCAGCATTAACTAAAAGTCAGCAGACAAAGCTAAATGAGCTGATAATTTCTGATGTTTTCCCAGGAGACTGGTCTTCACACCATGGTTGGCACTGACTGGCATTTGTTGTTGGCACTAGCAGCAGACACACCAAGCACTGAATGGACTGGAGGAGAAACCTCCCCCCTTCCCCAACACCTTAGGGTAGACTGCATCATGTTGGGGTCAAGACATATTGGAATGAAGAAGCTCATAGCTTGTTGTGATCACGCCCTGTGGCTAAATAAAGGGCACTGGTGTCCAGAGCTGCTGTTAATTTTGAAAGCACATTACATCAATAAAATAATTTAATGCCAAGTTGTAAACATTTTGCTATATAAATATGCAGCAACAAACTTTAACATGATACTTTTTTTGCACACTCAAAACTCTGTACTGTTTTTCCCTCTATCCTTTCCACCCTCAGTGAATTTCACCTTATTTTCTATCCTTTTCCTCTACTTGATTGCATGTGACCATTTAGCAAATTTTGCCATTTTTTTAATGTTTCACTTGCTTACTGTAATTCACTGGCAATATGCATACCTTAGAGACTATTTTTATACAGTTTCATGCTCTAATGTTTTCTTTTTCTATTTATTTCTCAAAAACAAATATACAGCAGTGTCCTGAAGTCCCTTATTTTGGTTTGCTATGTATTCTTCATCTGGTTAAGGAGTGTTTGATTTCTACTGTCTCTCCACTATTCTTCATCACTGAACTTTTAGTCTGGGTCTGGAAGAAGGCTATTGATTTAGCCAGCTCCATTCAACAAACTTTCACAATACTCATGCCACTTCTTAACTTCTTGAGGATTAAGGGTCAATTTTATGACTGTTTCAGATAAACGTTCTCTATTCAGATTTATTTACTGCCAGCTATTTCTCAGCATAAGTAATAATGCTGCACAAAATAGCAACAAACAAATCTTGGTTTTGCCTTTGAAAAGACCCTTTTTGTTCTTTTGAGTTGTTCCATATATTAATTTTAACATATCAGCATTTCAGGTCTTAGCCAAAGCTCACTTATGTCAACAGAAATATTTCAATTAACTCCAAAGGGTACTAATCTTGTCCTTAATTCCTTATCTTGTTAACTATAATTTATCAGGTAGCATTTCTGTTTTAAACTCTACTAATGTCTAAAAAAATATCAATTGGGAAATCAAATCTACACATCCTAAATGTGTAAAATCTCTTTTTCAGAATGCAGTTTCTATCTACCAGTTGCCCAGAACTATCCTAATTTCAGAAAGTGACTTGATAGTTGAAGTATATACCTCAAGCTATTTATTCCCTACAAATAATTCCCAAATCCATGATTTCTAATGAAACCCCTTTTGGTCTAACTCTCCTTTCTAAACCATTTATTTATTCATTTCAAATCAGTCATTTAGACAAATATTCAAAATTTCCCTCTGTTCCTTTGCCCAATTTGTATTATCCAGAAGCTGATGTATGGGTTGTGTGTGTTTAAACACTTTCCCCATGTTGAGTAGGTCACTTTGGGAATTATAATAGCTAAAGAGGATTTCAGTGTTCTTTTTGGAGATGGAACCTCAATGGCTAATCTGAAATTACTCAAAGCTAGTCACAGGTGAAAAGGAAGAAAATCTACATTTAGTTTAAGACATGCATCTTAATTTAGAATAATTTGTTAGTTAAACCCTTTTAGTTGTAAATTACATATGAATAAAATGCATTCTGACAGTATTTTGCTTCCTTGAAATATTTTTCTCAGAGCAAAAGGACAAGAAACAAGATAGACTTAGCCCTCATTCCCACACAAAAATAAAAACTTACTTTGCAAAAATAATAAAAATGAAGTAATATTAACCATGTCCCCTACACATACAAAAGCCTTTCAGAGTCTATGCCTTAATAAAATATAAGAACAGTTTTCATTCGTAAAAGCACAGACACTAGACACAACAGAAATGTATACCAAGAAGATTGTTTCAAAAGATTGTTTCTAATATTCTTTCTTGTTTCAGAGCAGAAGCTATTACATCAACATTAGAGAATAGAAGACTAAAATTATGGGTTGAAATTTTTGAAATTCAATAATACCAATGAGTGTTGTGTGGATAAATCCACTAGTCCACTGTGAAAATCTCAATTTTTTTAAAATGTAAAATATCATACTAGATGCAATCCATTTTACACAGTACTAAACCACCACATTATAGTATGTATACTCTGCACTAGACACCATATGAATAAGTTATGAACAGTATTTGCCAAATAGCATATCACATTATGCAGTTTGAAGAGTGACAGTGTCCTACAGTATATGTACAAGAGTGCAGAGTTGAGAAGAGACAGTAAATCTTAATTCTGCTTTTCCTGATACTGTAGAATTAGATTTCTCAGCTTTAACATTTCTGCTAATTTTTGCATATAACTGATTTGCTGACTTAAAGAGGGGAATAGTTATTAAATTTCCAGAACTTGTCATACTCATGAGGCAGGATTTTTTGTTTCTTAAAAGTTGGTACTTAGCTTCCAAAATTTCAGTCAGAACAAGGCTGAACTGTTGCAAAGTCACTTCAATTTAGAGATTTATAAAACGCTGTGTCAGAGTTAAGCGTTGGTCTATGCTGTTACACGATTCCTGTAGCAATCTAAGTTGGATATGCAAAGTACTTCAAATACCTTGTGTATCTCCATCTGATTGCCTACTTTCTACTTACCATGCTGTCCTCAGTAGCCTAAAGCAGAAGGAAAACCCTCCCCTCTAACTCAGAGATACTCTTCCTGTGGAGGTGGTCTTCAAGAGTTGGCTTCCTGATCAGCTGAGTGGCTCTTTACAGATCCAATCAATTGATCAGCAAGATTGAATTTGTCACCATCAGTGAAGAAAAGCCCCAACACTACTTCAAACAGGATGTATTACACTAGCCTAAAAAATTTGGGAGTGTCCAATGTTCTAGATCACTTGGGCTTTTGAGAGAGAAAAAGAACAAAAAGGGTATACTTCTATGGTGTGACAAACTTAAACAAAATATGCATGCAACATGCCACTATATAATAGTCCTAACATCAAAACTACCGAAATAACTTTCTCCAAATGACTTATTCTTTAGATCTCAATGACATGTATAACCAAGCAAGCTTCTAGTTCTCGCTTAGCAAAATGCAGAGTCATAGGGTGCAGAAATTTCTGAATACAGCATAGAGATACTGTTTTCCTTACACACACTTAACTGAAAATGGCTGAACTAATTTTGCAAAATCCCCACCCAAAAATTCACATCCAGAATAAAATAAAGCATAGAAACTTTCAGACACATTTGGTTTAGCAAAGTTATGAGCAAATGGAAAAGACGGGTTGGAATGGAGGCTGGAATTCACTGTTAACTAGAGCATTTCTCACCCTTATTTCCTATATTTGTAAAAAATACATGTAACTTGCATCTCATGGAAATTTTAAGTTTTTGTTCACAATCATTAAGGGAGAGTTGGTAGCAATTACATAGATTTAAATCAACTAACTTTTTCCACTGCAAAGAATTCTCAAATCCTTTTTTCTGACCCATTCTAATACCTCCGTAGTGTACACAACAAGTCTTTGAAATTCAGCAAGGACAAGGCACTTTGGTAAGACGCATGTCTCCTGCTTGTCACTTGAAATTCCATTCATATTTGGCTGAACTAAAACTGCTGAAATAATAATTCCAATTCTCTTAGTTGATAACCTCAGAAAAAAAATAGGCAGTCTACTAAAAAAAATAGTGACCACAAACACTATAACTTAAGGGTGGATTCATATCACCTCCAAAGTTGGTAACACTGCACTGGGAAGAATGGAGTACTGCCATAGCAGCTAGAACAGTGGGGGTAGCGACTTAGAGAGAGCAAGGTAGGCTTCCTCCCTACTTTCAAAACATGTCTCAGTAGCCCATTCTCCCCTTCTGAGGACACCAGCTAGGGCAGGGGCATCACACTTCCAGGGCAGAATGAGGGGAATCAACAGGCAGAGAAAAGAGAGAGACAGGGCAGGCTCCCTCTACCATGCTTCACAAATTCAACACGTGAGACAAACAGCAATGCCTTCTTTGGGAGTCTCCTTTTTAAAAATAACCCTAGGGAATTATGTATAAACCATATAATAAAATGATGATTATTAAGATAACAAAGTAAAGCACTGAAAAGTTAAGAAATACTTGATTTACAGTTGCCCAAAGAATCTCAATAGAAATGCACAAACTTCCACATGGCATCAGGACCACCTTCTTCAGCCTCCTGTATAGGACATGTAGTCACTGCTAGACATTTCAGAGGAAGAAGTAAGAATCCTGCAATATGTGAAGTAATGTAATCCTCCACATATTAGGTTTCATTCTGATCTCGAATAGTTAAAGATTGGATTAAGTCCTGTACAACAAGGTTTAATAACTCAATGAAAACATGTTATCTTTATTTCTGACATAGATATTCTTGATAACCATGTAAATGTCTAATCCATTTTTGAATCCTGTTAAATTCTTGTCTTCAATTTCCTGTGGCAATGAGTTCCACCATTTAACTATATGTTGTGTGTGAAAAAAAATATTTCCTTTTAACCATTTTCAGTTTCCCAGATTTTAATTCAACTGAATGTCAGTGTGTTTCTGTGTTAATGGGGCAGGGAAAACAGACTTTCCCATGTTATTATAGCTGTACCAGTCTTCCTATATTTTTATCATGTCCTTTGCATTTATTGCCATGGGACTTCATTTACTATTGTGTTATCCACTCACCAGCTTGTTTAGATCGCTAAGTTACTCACAGTCCTCTTGTCCTGCTTCATGTAAACAACTATGTCTCATCTCCTTATTAATTTGATCCCCTTCTCTGTATGCATTATGACTATGCTTGGAAAGCTTAGATTTTTATCAGTAAGTTTTGGTAATCATCAATTTCAACACATGCAAATTGACACTTTTCCATCAATGATCATTACAATTTACAGATGGAGAAAATAAGAAAAATGCACCTTGAAAACTGATTATAAAGTTAGACTCAATGATATTTACCTTGTGTATTTTGACATCTGATGCCATCTCCCCAATTTTCTGAAATGGTGAAAACAAATGAATAAAAATAGGAAAAGGGTTTAAAAATAATCAACAATTTTATCTTTCAAAATTATAAAAAAATAATTATATTCTGCCAAGAATAATTACACACTGCTTTCAAGCCTTTTTGTATTTCATTCTGTTTAAGAGGGTTGTATGTATTTGTGCAGTGAATGTGTAGCTTCTTTAAACATCCTCATCCAAATCCAAAAGGCAAATATGCCAGTGGCCTGAATCAAATCTTTATAATGCAGTGAATGAATGTGGAAAGAATCAAATGTCAGTCTGCTTATTTCACCATTCTGACCATGACAGTAGAAAGAATAAACTGAATTTTATAAATTGTCTTGCAGATGATTTTCTCATTGTTATGAAACAGACATGTATAAGAAGGAGGACAGATAGAGTTCATAAAATGTCACTTCACAATGACATATACACTTATTCACATCCAGGATATTTGAGTAAAAAGGGTTGAAAATTCAAATTTCTAGGCCTTGCTTTTGCCACAAGCAATCATGAAAGGCAATGCCTCTCGATGGTTTGATGCTGACTTGAGACTGTAACCTGAGGAGACAGCTGCTAAGCTGTAAATCTGGAATGCAATTTTGCTCACTTTCTTTATCATATCGCTGTAAACTGCTAGAACTTACAGCAGCAGCTGCCGTAAAACAAGAACAACAAATCTGTAAGCTGTTATCAGAGGACATTGAACCACCCCCCCACTTAAAAATAACACACTTTAATGTGCGGTCTCCCCAACGCATCTTTTTCACACACACACAATATCTTAATTACATCCAAAGACATACGTGAATTAAAAAATTGAGGAAACAATGACTTGAACTCGTCTCTGTTATACCAGGATTCTCTATACAGCATCTAAGTAACATGAACTATAAAGTAGAGAGCAGTTTTTTAAAAGAAGCATGCACAAGAACCTTAAAAAGAAGATTCCTATTTTCTTTGAGAAATGCTTTATTCCCATCTTTTAAAGAGATTTCAAGGTTGAACCTTAAACTCTTCGCCCTTGAAAGTTTTACCATATCATAGCGTTATCGCTACGGATTTCTGCTATGCTTTTAAATCTCTTTCTTAGGGATTGAACACTGCTATAATGCTATATTAAAGACATACACAAGCAATCAATATACTGCATGTGTACACAAGGAGCTACCTCCACACACTGCTTATCTGCAATGGAAGAAAGAACACAACAAGCATCCAGCTTCCCTCCCCACCACCCCAAATTAAGCACTACAATCAATTCCCTGTTTGCTTAACAAGGTGAGATTTCTGAATATTCTCATGGGACTGAGATTTAGGTTGATGATATAGCTGTCCTTTATTCATGCAATTTTCTCCATACAGGTACTTGTTTCTCCATAAGGCATGACAAGAGATGCTCCAGAGGCACTGTTTGCAGATTGCCACATATTTAGGAGGTGTCTCACACCCAAAATGTATTCTCTCAAGTGTGTCCACCTTAATTATGAGTCCACAAAGAGGGGGCGATGTGGAGCTGCATCATCCCTTAGGAAAGTGTCCATCAGGCACAATCTCTCCATGGGCTTCTTTGGGAGCACAGAGCATGTATAACCTGCTCCATCGATCCCTGGGCTTTTGACGATACATTTAAATGGGGATAAAAACCCACAGCTGGCGCAGTCAGCTGATCTGGGCTTGAAAGTCACAGGCTTCAGAGCTGAAAAACTGTAGTGTAGATGTTTGGGCTCAGTGTGGAGCCTGAGCTCTGGGACCCTGCAAGGGAAGAGGGTCTCAGAGCCCAGGCTCCAGTCCAAGATGAAACATCTACAAAGTAATTTTTAGCGCACTGCTCAAGCTCCAGGAGCCTGAGTCAGCTGACCAGGACTAGCTGTGGACCTGCCACGGGCCTTTTATTCCTTTGTAGATGTACCCTTCAATGGCCATGACTGCTAATCCTCCCTGCCTCCTTCTCACCATCCTGCCCCCTGGACTGCAAAGGGTAACACTACGGGAGGGCCTTGGACAGCCAGAGGAGAAAAGGAAAAGCTTCCTGTGCATTCCTGGCACACCCACAAAAGGGCTTCTCAAAATATGATGCCAATATTATTTTTATGTTCCACTGTAATGTGTAGATGCCCCAGACATGGCATCTCCACACTATAGGGTAGTATAACTAATAATATTGCTGCACTGATAATAAATAAATAATAATAATAATAATAATAATAATAATAATAATGATACTTCATAAACATAGAATAAACAACAGTCCAAGGCTCAAAGATTGGGGCAGTCAGTGCGGCTGTCTGCTTATGCCACAGCCAATCTACACACTACCAGGTTCAGGACCAGAGCCTTATTGCCAAGGCCACCTACAACAAAACAGGTTTAGATTCACCAAAGAGACACAGAACCAGAGCATCCTAATAGGGACTGTCAGGAGACATTAATGCCAGAAATACTTGGTGCACCAAGAGAACAATAGCTGGCAGAAGACGGGAAATGACTCTAGAGAGGATTTTCAAGTGCTGGTATCTGCATTCAGATCACCTGATGATTCAACTGATCTTTGTAATGAACCTTTGCAAAAAATAACTGCAAAGTTATTTAAATCTGGCTATAGTTGTAATAGGTAATCTGGTTCTAGTCCGATATGGTGGCTATTTTCTATGCCATCTTTTTACACACACACACACTCTCTCTCTCTCTCTCTCTCTCTCTCTTTCTCTCTCACTCACTCACTCGGAATTGAAGCAAGCAGTATGTTACATCAGATAACCTATTTCAAATTTGATTGATACCATTCCTTCATGCCCACTGGGTCTGCATTTCTGCCTACATGGCACCCGCACGTCCACTGCACATCCAGTATTTTCCCTGTTCCTTTGCGGCAATCCATTCAGACACTCTCACATTAAGGTATCCATAGGATAATTGTAGGCTATTCATTTAATCTTCTCCAAGCATAAAACACACTATATCAACATTTTAGATAAAAAAGAGAAGTTCCTAAAAAACAACAGCACCACTTTTCCACAGAATAGTCCTTTTATCTTGAGATCTGTTCTTTGCTTCTTAAGTAACATCAACAATTGACTGATTAGCAGCCTTAGAATCTGTCAGAGTCCTGCTGGGATAATGGAACTATCGATGAAGTCCTAATACACTTCTGTTCTGTAGAAAGTCATTTTGAATACAGCAACATTCTCTTCCAGCACAATGCTTCCTTGCAAGATCAGAAGGGCTAGTAAAGATTGAATAGACCCTTTAAAAAGACAGCAAATCACAAAAAAAGTTTCAATGACCACTGTTCTTTTGTGAGTGATGTTGGATATAGCCCATGCCATGTACTGTATTCATTTCATTCTTGCTTTGTATTTTATATTTTTTAACCACTTTAACAATAATGTTCTTCATCCTATGTCAAGTCAGGGGGATAATCAGGTGAGAGAATGTTCTTTAAACTTCATTACATCTATGCATTGTGTGATATCTAATGGCAGAGAAACATTTGATAAGTGACTCTTTAGGAAAGACAGATATAAAGGCAAAAATGGGGGAGTAGCACTGTATATCCATGAGAAGGAGACTGTAAGGAAATTCAAAGTGATGGAATTAACAAGACAGAATCAATCTGGATAAAAATCACGTTGGAGAAGAAAGCTACAAGGGTTCCTCCAGAAACAGAGCTTGGGCTGTGTTACAGATTGCTGGGATCTGATTTAGACATGGATAGGGACCTCTCTTAAGACTTTTAAGGAAGTAAATATTACTGAGAACTATGTGATTATGGGAGACTTTAATTTCCCAGATATAGACTGGAGAACATGTGCTAGTGGTAATAAGAGGGCCCAAATGTTCCTGGATGTGACAGCTGATGAATTACTTTTCCAAACTGTTACTGAACCAACGAGAGGGGATGCCATCTTAGATTTGGTACTGGTAAGTAGTGAGGACTTCTTGGAGGAACTGTTGTAGGGAATAACCTCGGTTCGAGTGACCATGAGCTCATTCAATTCAAACTAACTGGAAGGATAAAAATAAATCTGTGACCAGGATCTTTGACTTTAAAAGGGCTAACTTTAGAAAATTAAGGGAATTAGTTGGAGAAGTGAACTGGACCAAAGAAATCATGAATGTAAAGGCAGAAGAGGCTTGGAATAGCTTGAAATCACGGAAACTATCCAAAGCCTACCTTTCAAAGAAGGGGGGAAAAAATCATAGGCAAAAGCTATAGACCAAGCTGAATGAGTAAGCACCCTGGCAAGGTGATTAGGAGGAAGCACAGAGCCTAGAAGAAGTGGAAAACGGGAAGAATCAGCAAGGAAAGCTGCCTTTTGGAGGTCAGAACACGTAGAGAGAAAGTGAGAAAGGCAAAAAGTCAAGAAGAGCTGGACCTTGCAAAGGTAATTAAAACTAATAGTAAAAGGTTCTTTAAACATATAAATAGGAAGAAAACAAAGAGAGATGTGTGACTGTTAAAATCTGAAAATGGAATGAAGATCAAGGATAATATAGGCATGGCTGAATTTATAAATTAATACTTTGCATCTGTTTTTAGTGAGAGTGAAAACAAATGGGGGGAGAGAGAAAAGTAGCTAATGGCAATAAGGTTATGCAAATAGAAATTACTATACCTGAGGTAGAAGCCAAACTTGAACTGCTGTATGGAACTAAATCAGGGGGCCCAGATAATCTCCATCCAAGGATACTAAAGTAACTGGCTCACAAAACTGCCAGCCCATTAGCAAAGACTTTTAATTAATCTGTAAACACGGGGGTTGTACCATACCACTGGATAATCACTAACATAGTTCCTATTTTCAAGAGAGGGAATAAAAATGATCTTGGTAACTACAGGCCTACTAGTTTGACCTCAGTAGCATGCAAAGTCTTGGAGAAAATTTTGAAGGACAAAGTACTTATGGATATTGAGGATAATGGTAACTAGGATAAAATATAACATAGCTTTACAAAAGGTAGATCGTGCCAGACAAACCTTATCTCCTTTTTTGAGAGGACCATAGAATTTTTAGATAATGGGAATGCAGTGGACTTAATTTACTTAGACTTCAGCAGTGCATTTGATAGTTCCACATAGGGTATTACTAGTTAAGTTACAGCAGAGAGGTTTTAACATGAATATAGTAAGGTGGATAAGGAACTGGTTAAATGGGAGGCTACAGTGGGTCATACTGAAAAATGAACTATCAAGCTGGACGAGGTTACTAGTGGAGTCCCTCAGGGACTGGTTTTGGCACCAATCTTATTTAACCTCTTTGTTACTGACCTTAGTACAAAAAGTGGGAATGTGCTAATAAAGTTTGCAGATGACACCAAGTTGGGAGGTATTGTCAATACAGAGAAGGATTGAGATACCATACAAAAAGATCTGGATGACCTTGTAAACTGGAGTATCAGGAATAGAACGAAATTGAATAATGGGAAGTGCAAGGTCATACATTTAGGGATAAATAACATTTTTCCTATAAGTTGGGGATGCATCAGTTGGAACAAACTGAGGAGGGGAAGGACCTGCGAGTACTGGTTGATCACAGGATGACAATGAGCCACCAATGTGACATGGCCATGAAAAAAGCAAATGAGGTTCTAGGATGTATCAGCAGTGGTATTTCAAGTAGTGTCAGGGAGGTGTTAATGCTGCTGTACAAGTCACTGGTGAGGTCCCATCTGGAATATTGCATGCAGTTCTAGTCCCGCATGTTTAAAAAAGATGAATTCAAATTGGAACGGGTGAGAGAAGGGCTACAAGGATGGTCCATGGAGTGGTAAACCTGCCTCATAAGAGGAGACTCAAGGAGCTTGGCTTGTTTACCCCAACCAAAAGAAGGTTGAGGGGTGATATGATTGCTTTCTATAAATATATCAGATTGATAAATATCAGGGACGGAGAGGAATAATTTGAATACAGCACCAGTGTGGACTCCAGAACACATGGATATAAACTGTCCATCAGGAAATTTAGGCTTGAAATTAGAAATGGGTTTCTTACCATTTGAGGAGTAAAGTTCTAAAAAAACCTTCCAAGGGAGCTGTAGGGGCAAAAATCATAACTGCTTTCAAAACTGAGCTTAATAAAGTTATAGAGGGGTGGTATGATGGGATGGCCTACTCTGGAAATCAACTAATCTTTGATCTATGGCTACTGGTGGTGGATAGGCAAACGGCCTAACAAGAGAGGGTGGATGGGGTCGGTTCTGAGTTATTACAGAGAGTTGTTTCTTGGGTGACTGGCAGTTGAGACACGCTCACATGCTCAGGATTTAACTGATTGCCATATTTGGGGTTGGGAAGGAATTTTCCCCCAGGGCAAATTGGCTAGGGGTCTGGGTTTTTCTTCACCTTCTTCTGTACCATGGGGCATAGCTCAGCTACCAGTGAATTCTCTGCATCTTAAAGTCCTTAAATCTTGATTTGAGGACTTAAATAACTCACAGGTGAGGCTTATTGCTGGAGTGGGTGGGTGAGATCTTGAGGTCTGCATTGCGGAGGAGTTCAGACCACCAGATGATCATACTGGTCCCTTCTGACATTAGATTCTATGAGTCTGTAAGTAACAAGGTTACAGGGTATTAACATGGAACAGCTCAGAGCTAGAATGACTCACCTCTCCCAGCTAACAGTGCCAATTTTTTCCTTTCACATGATCATTTGTACTTGAGTCCACTTCACTGAGATTACATAACACAGCAGTAGGACCAGAGAGACAATGCATACCATGAAATTATTTATTAAATAAGCCCCACTTTGTGAAACATAATAAGTTTTAAATGCACCTGAGCACAGTGGTTTTCAAACTTTTTGTACTGGTGACCCCTTTCACATATCAAGCCAGTGAGTACGATCCCCTCACCACTGTGGATGCCTGCCCTTGACCCCATGGGCTCCCCACTTCTCTTTCACCCCTAATCCTTGCACTGTGCCTTTTTTACCCCAACCCCTGAAGCCTTTTCCTACATGCAGCTGGGGAAGCAGACTTGCATGCACAGAGCTGCTGTGATTGCAGCCTTCTCCCACCTTAAAAGCTGCTCCTCCACACATCCCTATGTATCCATGTATCACTGCTCACCTCCTTCCCCTATGTTCCTCTGACAGGAGGAAACAGCAAGGCTCACAACCCTGCACTGACCAAGGTCAGGACTCACAGCTCATGATCCCATCACAACTATGTTGTGACCCCTAGTTTGTGAACCAATGAAGGTGACTCAGCCCTTGTCTATACTTACAGGGCTTCTCTGTGGCAGTCGACAGCAGATACGCAAAGCACGTAAAATACCTTACATATCTGCCAAAGACTTTGTAAGCTGCTGAGACACGCTAGGGGAAGACAAGCATAAATGCCTGGCAGGTGGCTTTCAGCAACTTCAGTTCCAGAGCTGGAGTTGCTGAAGCGATTTCCAGATCACAGCAGTGAGTTCATACTTGCTGCTGAATCGCGCCCTGAAGATTGCGCTGATGGTGGCGATTTTGCCGCCGTCAGTATAGACATACTCTTAAGAGTCTAAATCCCATCTTCAAATGGGACAAGGGAACTTATGAGCCTAAATCCTGCTGAAAGCAGTGGAACTTCAAAACCTAAATGCCAGATTTTTAAAGGTAAGTAGGTACTTAAAGATTCAGATAGGCACCTAGCAGGATTTTCAAAAATACCACCTAACTCCAACAATTAGGTGCATCTGTGCTTTTGAAAAATCATACTATGTGCCTCTCTGCATCTATATACTTTTAAAAATCTGGCATGACTTCTCTTTTGAAAATAGGGCATCAGTGTGTTTGAAAATTATACTCATAATCTGTTCTATTTATATTCCAAGAGAACTTCAGAGTGCCAGCTTTATAAAGCACATTGTAGAGGAGCAGTAGCAAACCCTGCAGTTCCATAATTCCATAACAGAAAGAAATGCAGGATATTGAGACAATTTTTGTTTCTTTAAATTTCTCCAAAAGATGAAGGAGACGAATGGCAAAAGTGAAAAACACACATTATTTACATATGTTTACCCTCTGCTAATTTTGTATGGACATGTAGTATTATTGTGACCCTTGGCCCCACCCCATTTAAGTAAAATTTGATCTGCAAAGAAGCATAAATTCATCATTCTGTCAAAACACTTACCATCTTCATTTGTCTCTGAAAAACAAAACCAGAGCTGATCTCACGTTTCTGAGAACTTTTAAAATTGTGTCAGTGGCAAAGCTGTAAGACATGCATGTAGAAAATTTGACCCAAGAATCAAACTAATCGCATGCTACTCTTATCCTCAACAGAAAGGTGTCCACCACAGAGGCTATGAAACCCATCAATCATTGAACAAACACTTTAAAACCACCTTGTAAGGGAATTAAGAGTTGCCCACTATGGCATCTTGCAAGCTATGAGTGATGCAAAGCTTATGTTGCCATCCTTGAACTAGTTTTGATAAAAGCAGCTTGTAGTCAGAGGCAGCTTTTGGGGTTGGCGAGGCAGGCGGGGGCCTAGGGGCCTGAGCTGTGGGGGGGCCACATAGCCCCCTCCGTGAAAGCAGGAGAGCTGCACTGCTCAGCTCCCTGCTTTAAGCGAAGAAAAGCAGCCTCTGCCGCCTGCCTGCCAGCTTGCCCTGCCCCCAGGGAGGAACAGCCAGCCCAGGGGCAGGGTTTCACCGCCCTGCCCCCGGCAGGCTGTTCCACTCTAGAGATGGAGGGGGGGCTGGCCCAAAGGCAGGGCCAAAGAGCACAGCTTCAGCGTCTGGGCTGGCTTGCTCCACCCCTCTGCCTGTCCCCCCTGTCAAGCAGCACTTTCCCAGAGCCAGCTCCGCTGCTGCTGCCCCTCCCCCTCCATGCTGCTCCAGCCTGTGTGTGAGGCTGAAGAGAGAAGGAGCCAGATTCAAAGGGCTCCTCTCTGCAGTCCCAGCAACAGCTTCACCCCCAGAACAGGCCGGGCAGGTAGGTGCTGTGAGGGGCAGTGGGTGGGGGATTGGAGGGGTCCTGGATGGGCAGGGGGCAGAGGTAGGGTGGGGTGGGGTGGGGTGAGGGGCTTCCCCACATGGTCTCCAGGTCCTGAGTGGGCCAGGAGTTGCTCCCTGTGCCCCTGGATGGGGGAGGGGGTCTCTGGGCCCCGGTGGGACTGGGGGGTGCTCCATGGCCTCTGGGCCCCAGGGATGGGTAGGCTGGGAATGGAGCCCCTCACCTGAGCTCTGGGTTGGGCAAGGGATGTTCTTCAGCCTCTGTCCTGGCCAGGGTCAGGCCATCAGGGGGCTGGTGAGCCAGGGGTCTTTTCTCAGCCTTTGGGGGTCAGGTTCATGGCCAGGCTGCTGTGAGGCAGCCCTGGCCAGGGAGCCCCCCACAGCTTAGGGGGCAAGGCTGGGGAGCTGACCCAGGGTCTCCCTCCCTCACCCCATACCCAGACTGCAGTGCCACCCTGGCTGCCCCAGGGTATCCTGGCCTCACCCCATGCCCAAGGATCAGGGCTGGCCTGGCCTGTGGTCTCCTGCACTCACCACATACCCAGGTGGTGGAGCAGCCTGGTCTGACCACAAGGGGGGCCTCCTGTGGTGGTGGGGTCAGCCTGGCACAAGCATGGGTTCTCCTGCCCTTGCTTAGTTGCCTCAGTTGGTTAGGGCAGCAGGTGGACTGGGGATGTAACTACCTCAGCAGTGATATTATTTTTAAAGTTGAACACTCCATATGCTGCACCCAATATTTATTCTATGCTTGAAATTGTTCTTGTGTGTGTTGCATTGTTTTACATTAAGCAAAGTGCATGAAGGAAATGGAGTTTGTTCAGTTTGGGTTACAACAGAACTGAAATTAACCTCAGAAAGGGCATTCTGGATTTAAACTGGTGCCTCTTGAGCATCCTCTCCAATATCAAATTTGCTCAGACAACAAGTAACTTTTTTCCTCTTTGTAACCACACTGCCACTCCTCCTCAGATCTGAAAGTAGCTGGGTTCTGTTCTTTTCTCTCTCTCCTCATACAGCACAGGCCAAATTCTGCTTTGAGTCACACCTAGCTTGAGTAGGCCCATGGCCTTCAAATTCAGTATCTGCCAGTGCTACTCTGTAACATTCAAACCATGCTTTGGGACTCAGTGCTGGGCCACAGACCCTCTGCTCTTGGATATTTCCATGAATAACAACCCATCAAAGGCAGTGGTTTTCAAACTTTTTTCTCCTTCAAACCCATTTCAAAAAAATCATTTATCCCTGCAACCCAACAGCTACCTGTAACATTCAGTGGCTGGGTAAGTGCAGTTGCACCTATGCTTTAAATTAGAAAATGAATCTAAAGATTAAAAAAAGTGGAGGATCCAACTTAGATTCAGGTGAGATGGGGTGAGTTGCACCCATAGGGAGGCAAGTGAGCAAGAAGCGGGAACAGCCCAGGGGCAGAGGTTTGTATTGGGAGCCAGCTGAAGTGTATGTACACTGTGGAGAGGCTGTCAAGCTGGGAAGGAGAAATAACAGGGTCAGGAGCTGTTTGGGAGCTCGGGGCAGAGTAAATAGGGGACTTTAAATATGTAAACAGTCCCATTGCATTCAGCTCTGCTACCTCTCCTGCATCTTTGGGCAACTCATTTAGTCACTCCATGCCTCAGTTCCCCAGCTATCTGTTACTGTACACTGGGAACAGAAGCACTGCCCTGCCTCTGAGGGCTGGTTGAGAATAAATGCATTAAGGAATGTGAGGTGCTCAAAATACTACAGTGATGGGGTCCACAGAAATAGCTCATAGACAGACCTAGACCCACCATGTCACAGTTGCCAGGGGTGGATGGAGGGGACAAGCTAGCCAGGGCTTCAGGGAAGGAGATTGGGGCTGGCAGCAGGGCCAAGTGGGTGGAGGGCAGCCATACTGAGAAAGAATGCTAATACTAAAAAAGTGGGTGTGGTGATGTGCTGAATGCTGGAAACATTAGGTGTTAAGTAATGGAAACATGCATAATTCTTCCACTGATGACAAGCTATTAAAGGGACTCAGAACACAGTGGGCTACCAAGACTCTCTGGTGCCTGGGGGCCAACTTTTAATCCCCCCCCCCCCGCACAAGGCAGGAGGAGTCCTGGTACCATCTCCAAACTGCCCTGAGGAGGGGGTCTGTATCGGTGGAGCAGGGGAGGATCAGTGGATATGCAGGCTTTACTCACTCCCCCCCGACCCCCTCCTCTTAGCACTGAGCACCATGCACAGCATCAGGCAGTCTGAGGGAGTTATGTATTTTTGCAGGGGAGGCAGTGTTAATATAGATGGCTCCTAGTGGTAAAAAAGTACTAGTTCCACTTTTGATTTTTTTTTTTTTTAATGTGAAGTCACGTTTGAACATTCAACAGGTATCTTCCCCTCTCCTTCCCTGGGCAGCAGTGGCTATTTCAGACACTGAGGAAGAGGAGGATGGTCTCAGCCCCCAGCTCTCCTCTCCTCCCTAGCTTCTTCAGGGCTGGAAGCAGTTTCAGCCCTGAAGCAGGACATGAGGGAACCACCACATGAGCATGTTCTCTCCAGCAGCTGATAGCTCACACACCCCTTACCCTCAGTTCTAGGAGTCCCCCTGGCTCCCACTGTCCCTTTCTTATGATATCCCACAGCCTTGTAGGTCAGGGAATTTAGAAGTCCTGACTGCACCTCAGCTGGGGTGACTGAGCTGCAGGGCCAGGAGAGAGGAGAGCATTTGGGGTTGGGGGGACTCCAGAGGACATAAGGAGGGGGGCTTAAGCTACAGTGTTCTTGTTAAGTTCCAAAGGGGCAGCTGTGTTCATGTAGCAAAGCAAAAAAAGCAAGGAGTCTTGTGGCACTTTAAAAACTAACAGATTTATCGCATGAGCTTTCATGAGAGGATATCCCACTTCGTCAGATGCTTTGAAGAGGGGGAACCTACAGAACTGGATGAAAATAAATGCAGGGGAGTGTAAGACATGGGATCAGGTCATACTGCAACAGCAAATCAGAGCTCTAGGGGGCTAGAAGAGGGGGGTCACAGCTCTCAGCCTTGCCCTTCCTTCCCCTGTCCTTCAGGGCTGAAGGCAGCTTTTATTTCCTAGTTCATGACATTGCTAGCCCTTGCACAACGTTTGTGATATTGAGAAATTTGCATTTGGGGATGGTTTCTGCTAACTTGGAAGAATTCTTTTTTACACAAATGGGTTGACATTTTATGAAATTTGATTTTGTTGTTGTGGTTTTTCCATGAAATTTTATATGTGGGAAATGTGGTTGTTCTGATGTGGCATTGTGATCTGTTGTGGCACTCATTTCATCTTCAGGATTGTATTGTGAGGTTCAACCAGAAAGAGATATTATTAATAATAAAAATAAAGAATAAAGGTGACTGTATGGGGGTTTCAATGACAGATGAGTTGGGTAATAAAAGGAAGTACACGTCAGGTGCTGAAAGAGGGGGGAAAATAGTTGGCTGTTGAATAGACAATATGGAAGCAGTCTAGTTCATTGTCCAAAGTCTTAAAGCGAACAAAAATGCTATGCTTTTTACTATGTGAGTTTAGTTCCTCTAGGGGGCCCCACAGTGGCCCTTCGCCTAGGGCCCCAGAAAACCTAAAGCCGCCTCTGCTTGTAGTATACATGAAAATGCAAAAAATCTCCCTACCCACCCACTGGTTTTAAAAATAAAGAACATTAAAAGCCTTTGAGTGACTGAAGATTTGCACTGGCTTAATTAAACTAGTTCAGTTAACCACTGTAAACCCCAGTATGGACACACAATTCAGTACAGGGGTGTCTTATTTTGGTTTAGCTTCAACTTGTTCCTAATCAACTTAAGCTACTGTGAAATACACTTAATTTAAACCAAAATAAAACTGTCCCCAAACTTTTACACCAGCATAAATTTATTTAAAATCACATCATTGCAATGCTGCATATAACCCTAACTCACTCATACAGAAACATCCAGCAATGAAGAGTGGAGAAAGAGGGAAGGGCAAATACTTGGCTTTTTAAAAGTAGAACAGAGCCTGTGGCCAGGCCCACATTTGTGTTTGGGGAATAACAAATTCCATTTCATACCCTGGAACAGGACTGTGATCTAAAACAGAATCAGATTTGTATGTTAATTTCAAACACTGTCTCCTTGGGCACAAAGACTTTGGCTATGTTCACACACGGGGGGTTATTTCGATACAAGTTGTTTCAATACAAGTTCTATCGAAATAACGCCTTACTTTGAAATAAGTTAATTCGAATTAACAGTTTGTTAATTCAAATTAAGGAAAAAAGCAGGAATCAAAATAGCATGTTCAGACAAGTTATTTCGAAATGAGTCACCGCTGTTTCAAAACAACATGTTCAGATGGCATTGTTTCGAAACAATCATTTTGAAACAACATTGTTTCATCCCCACATGGGGTTTAAGTTGTTTCAAAACAACGCCGTTGTTTCGAAACAACGGAACCCGTTGTTTCAAAAACAACGGTGCGTCGTGTGAACATGGCCTTTCTTATTTTGAAACAACCTCTGTTGTTTCGAATTAAGACTGCTGCGTGAACACACCCTTTGTTTCAAAAGCTGCACGTTCACTAACATGGGTTATCTGACTGACTTTCTTAAAAATACTCTAAGCAGAGTATTGCAAGGAAGGTTCAAACTTAGCCATGTAATTGCTCTGTCATAATTCACAGCTAACAAATTATCTGCATCACACCTGTCTGTACATTTCCAGGAAAACCTATCAGCTTGACGTTTCTTAATCAGAGCCTGTTTTCCAGGTCATCAATTTTATTTGTCAGTGTTTTACTATCTTTAATATTCACTGTTAAAGTGGCAGACAGTTGATCGTTATTTTCATCAGCAAACCTTCAGTTCTACACTTCTCTTCCTACAGCCATGAACCAAAGCTTTCAAACCTCTTATCGACTGAAGCTTGAATGGAGTCCAACTTTTGCTAATATACGTCTAGGACTTAAGCAAGTCAATCTAAGATTGCTTGGTAAGTCAAACTGTACCTCAAGTATGTGTAAGACAAAAGTTGTATTTTGTTGGTAATTAGAAGTTACGAAGCAAAATGTTTAACTTTTACCAGACCTAGATCATTTTGGGACTGGGGGGGGGGTCAGCCTATATTTTTAATATCCCTAGATACTGTATCACATTAAATTGTATTTTGATAAAAATTTAAAATTATGAAAGCAGCAACACAGCACAAATGCACATACTGTCTACCTGTGCCATCTCTCATGTACATAAGATCTGTGTTTCTCAACCAGTGTGCCATGGCACACAGGTGTACCCTCAGGCCTGAGCAAATGTGTCACAGACTTTTTTGAAAAACTACTTGGAGTTCTGGATTGACTCATGAATATTCATAAGTTCATTTGGAGACTTTATGATGGTGTGCCTCAGAATAATTAAAGGTCTCAAGGTGTGCCATGGCAGAGAAAAGGGTGGGAACCACTGCATTATATTGCAGTGCAGCAAAATTCTCAATCAAAGGCTAAAGTTTAAGCAATAAATAGCTGATTGTTCTTCTTCTTCAGTGAGAGTGCAACAAGGATTATAGCTATGACCTGACTTTAAAAACCAAAAGAGAAAAAAAAATCAGTTTGTCTGTTGAAGCATGTAGAGATCCAATCCTGTAAAATGCTACAGACAGCTAGCCCAGTGGTTTTCAAACATTTTTTCTTGAGACTCAGTTAAAAAAAAAAAAAAAAAATCATTTATGCCCTCAAACCAACACTTACATCTTTGGGCAATGTAGTCCAGTCTTCCAGTGGCAGCAGCAGGCAGTGCCACAACCCAGTACCTGAGGGTCTACAATCCAGTACTGGGTCCTAACCCAAGAATTGAAGACCACTAAGCTCGATCACCATTGCTGCTTCCAAGACAAGTCACTAAAGCTTCATGGACGAGCAGGGATCTGCCTGGAAAGAGCTGTTTTAGGGTCAGGGCCTCACTCAGCTACTCATCAAGAGTAGCCATTACATGCTGTACAGTAATTTACACTCAAAAGGCTACTTTGACTTTAATTCAGATCTTATGTGTTCACTGGAAAAGCAAGGCTGCTCCTGGATAAAAATAAGCAGAAGAAGAGCAAGATAGACACTGGATTTAAAACGTCTCCACTGATACTAGTGTGTTTCAAATTTTGTTAGCACAGGAGAAAATAAACTTAAGGTATATATGGTATAGATCCCAGAGATGTCCCCTAAAAGTCTTCTTTTAAATTATGCTTGATCACATTCTGTGCATGCAATCAGGGAAGTTAGCGGTTTTATTGATTTACTGTCCAGTTTTGGTTAAGATGGGAAAATATGGATACATCAATGGTAGTAATCATAAATGTTCTTTTAAAGTATATATGAATATTCCAACTTCAGCTGAGGGGAGAAAATTAGACCACTTCTGAAAAAGAGACCGTTCATATTTTGGACTAGCATAGAAGTCATTATTTCAGTCTATTTAGTCCAGAAGTTGTATTCATTTCAAAACTAATCAGCAATCTGGCATGCAATAAGCAATGTTTTATTGTGTGAATTGAAGAGTTTAACATGGAGATACTTTCCCCTGTCTTTACAAACCTATTACATATACCTAATGGAAACAGTCTGTTTCCTGAAGTTTGAACATGATACTTATGAAACCCATCACACTTCTGAGAGATTTCATTCAAGTACACAAATAAGATCAGCATTTAAAGCTGACCACAAATCTTAATCAAAACACAGTGAGATTTCTTTCGCCAAAGTGAATTGATCCATTAACAAAATTCTTTCATGTTCAATTCATCAATATAGATTTACAGATATGAAGATCGACACAGGTTCAACCAATAAATTAGTATTGTGCTAACCTGTGGGCCTTCTCTGTTTTGGGTTTTGCATCTGGCAAAGACATATCTCATTTTACCTCTAGGTTTTGAGACCACTCAGAGAAATCTAGAAGGATTTCTTTCTTCCAAATGATCAAGAGAAAGCGAAGTCAATGAAACAACTAATGTGGAGTTGGCAATCAGAACAAACAGTCTGTCTATGCACATAAAACAGCCATCATGGCCTTTGTGTTCAAATGACCATTATCTAAAAACCTCAGAGATCACTGAAAATATCATACAAAATTAAGGTGTGGAAGCAGGGAAATTGAAAAGGCTTGCAGTATTGATGTATCCCACAGCTAAAGTTTTTTATTTGGAGCCATTCTTCAAAGAAAAGATAATGATCACTGGGAAAACTGGAAACCTATTATTTTTTCTCCATGCAAGCCCTACATATAATGAGGTATTTATAATGTGCATTTTATTTTAATTGGGGTATTCCTAGAGCTCCTATTTAGGTTATTGAGCCATTTCAAAACAACACCAGAAACTAACTGCAGCTTTAGGGGCCAGTGAAACAAAGGTCATATCACACAACATTGATCTGCCTGGCATGGACACTGCCTACATGTGACATAATTACCTAAGAACGGTATTAGACCAGCTAATTCTGTGCATATGAGAAGGAAACTGTCTTTAAAGAGGTCAGATGTGGGTCAGAACAAACAGCTCAACAATTAGAAGAAAATGCAAAGCCACTGTCATACTTACTAATATACTGTAATATCAGCCCTATTGTTCTGCATAGCATCTAGGGTCACTAAACCATTACAATCTAGTATTATCTATTATACAATGTTATTACTACCTAGAGATGCAAAATATAAATTATGCAGGATATCAATAAATAACTACTCCTAAATTGATTTTAAGGATAAAAACTGATGATCCTCTTCTCTTGTAAGAGTTTCAAATCCAGCGCAGCAGCATATAATTAGATAAACTCTGTTAAAGAGAAAAAATTTTAAAAAGAGCAAGGGAGCACTGATTTCAAAATGATGCATTGTCCCTTTATCAACAGCCAATCTAATGAGGCACTTATATTGCCCTGGTCACAAAAGAATCGTAGCACCTCACAATGAGTAATGAATTTAGCTCAAAACACCTTTGCAAAGTGGGAAATATTATCTCCATTTACAGATGGAGAACTGAGGCATAGCAGAATTAAGGCTTTGGCTACACTACCAAAGTGTGCTATCAAACTATTTGAAATTGGACAGGCTATATGGAACCAATTTAAGTAAAAACAGTTTTGAGCATCCACACAGGCCATTCAAAGATCATACGAATGCCCACACTGGGTCAGATTAATGGCCTATCTAGCTCACTATGGGTACGTCTACACTATGTGTTTAAGTCGACTTACAGTCCCTTAAGTCAACTTAAACAGAGCCCTGTCTACATTGCAGGGCAATAAAGTCGACTTTAGGGTCCAGTAAAGTCAACTTTATAAGGTCCACTTATAAAGTCGATTTTACCATTAAGTCGACTTTACTAAGTCGACTTAAGGCAATGTGAACTCACTAAGTTGACTTAATAAAGTCGACTTAGCTTTTACAATATAGACATTGCCTATCCCATCTTTCAACAGTGGCCAATGCCAGATGCTTCAAAGGGAATGATCAGAAAAGCAATTAAGTGATCCATCCCCTGCAGTCAAGTCCTCGCAGTCAGCAGCCAAGGATACCTGCAGCATGAGGTTGCATACCCATCCATCTTGGCTAATAGCCATTGATGAACCTATCCTCCATGAACTTATCTATTTTTTTTTTAATCCAGTTATATTTTTGGCCTTCACAACATTGCCTGGCAATGAGCTGCTGAGATTGACTGTGTGTTGTGTGAAAAAATATTCCCTTTTGTTTGCTTTAAACCTGTTGCCACTGCCCCTTATTCTTGTGATACTATAGGTGGCAAATGATACTTCTTTATTCACTTTCCCCATACCACCCATGAATTTATAGACTCTCTCATACTCCTCCCCTCTTATATCCTTTCTGCCCCATCTTTTTAATCTCTCCTCATATCTGTCTCATAATTTTTGTGGCACGTCTCAACCACTTCCATTTTTAATATGCATTTTTTTTCAGATGTGGTAACCAGAACAGCACCATGTTCAAAGTATGTTATTGTCTTATTACGTATCCCTTTCCTAATGAAACACAACACTCTATTCACTTTGTTGACAGCCACTGCACACTGGGTGGATGGTTTCAGAGAACTATCCATGATGAATCCAAGATCTCTTTCTTGAGTTGTAACAACTAATTTGGCCACCAACATTTTATATATATGGCTGGGATTATCTTTGCCAGTATGCATTACTTTAAATTTCATCAGCCATTTTGATGCTCAGTCACCTTGTTTTGAGAAACACATGGCTACTCTTCACAGTCAGCTTTGGACATAACTGTCTTGAGTACCATTGTATCTATGTGTCTGATAATTCTGTCAACAATATACTTGGTACTGAAGTTATGTTTACCTGCCGGTAATTGCCAGAATCACCTCTGGAGCCTTTTTTAAAAACTGGCATCATGTTAGTTATCCTCCAGTCATCCACTACAGAAGCTGATTTAAGCAAAAGATTCTATACAACAGTCAGTAGTTCTACAGTTTCATATTTGAGTTCCTTCCAGACTTTTGAATGAATACCACCAGAACTTTTGAGTGAATATCATCTGGTCCTGGTGACCTATTATTCTGTAATTTATCAATTTGTTCCAAAACTTCTTTGACTGACATCTTGATCTTGAAAAGTCCTCAGTTTTGTCACCTAAGCAGGATAGCTCCAGTGCAAAAATCTCTATTGCATCTTCTAAAGTGAAAACCAATGCAAACAATTCATTCAGGCCTTGTCTACACTATAAAAAATGTTCAACATTGGAAATGGTGACTTTCAGCCCCCAGTGGCTGATGTCCACACTGCCCTCCTTGGATCATTGGAAAGCATCCTCACCAGGAGCATTTCCACTGACCTAAGGGGCAGAATGGGGAGCTGAGAGACATATCTCTCAGCTGGAAGCTCAGAGGCTGCCAAACTCCCTGTTGGCTTTCCCCGCAATCATTCCCTAATATCAACCTGGAGTCAAGGGAGCCACATAGGGACTTCTTCTCTCCTCGTCGGTCCCTTCCAGACTCCTGCCCTGCACAGTACCTGCACACTGCTGATGCTGAAAGCCAGGCAGCAGCCACCCATGTCCCAGCTCACATGCAGCCAATAGCCACCCACATCCCATATCCTGCCCTGCCCACCCCCAGTCTCTCCTCAGTCCCAGCATGCAGCCAGGAGACAGGCTCCAGCTGCCTGCAGTCCGGGAGCCAGGTTCCATTGACAGGCCTCCCTCCTGTTCCCCATATGCTGCTGGTCTTCAGCAACTGCCCACGTCCTGCCACTTTCCAGCGCAGAGCCAGGAGCTAGACAGCAGTCACTCACCTCCCAGCTTCCAACTGACAGCTGAGAACCAGACACCCCAGGCTTCCAGACCCCAGCTTTCTTGTCAATTTTACTTTTCTGCTCTGAGGTGCAGTGAAATGGAGAATGACAGCCCCTCAACCTCTATAAGGGGATGCAATGTCTACACTGACACTGTGTCACTCTGCCAACAGAATTCCTTCATCTCTCATTGAGGTGGTTTTATTTTGTCGAACAAGCAGGGAAGTTTTGATGACAGGGGTAACTGTAGTGTGTACACCAGCACTGTTTTGTTGACAAAAAGCAGTCTTTTGTTGATGAAACTCTCTAGTGTAGATCCAGCATTAGGTTCTCTGAAAAGACCTTGTTTTCCTAAATTGTTCTTGTAGCACCTCTATCATCCTGTGGCCTCACAGACTGTTTGGCACAGTCCAAACATTGCTTCTGATGTATTTTTTAAAAAATTGCTATTAGTTTTTGCACTTTTTGCTAGGTACTCTTCAAAAACTTTTTTTGCTCACCTAATCATAATTGTACACTTGATTTACCCAAGTTTATGCTCATGCTTATATTTATGCTTTGCATTGTCCTCAGGGATGCCTTTTTGCCTGTAACCACTTCTTTTACTCATGTAGAACCAGCTGAAATGTGCACCTTGCACCTTTTCTAGCACAGTTATAAACCATTTCAGTTGCAATATCCTCCCCGAGGTCATATCCACAGTTTAATTGAAGGATATTTACTTTCTATATTTGGACATGCATTATTGATGATTTGTATTTTATGGTCACAAAGCTATAAACCTTCAAATCTCAACATCCACTATCATTAAATAATCATTGTCAGATCCTCCTATTTTCCAACCCACCCATAATGTCCCACAATATGAACATTTACACTGATAAAAATTTACATTTTCTAAAATAAACTGATATCCATTAAGATTTTTAAAAAGTAAAAATTGAATTCTGTCAAGCCTAATGTACATATATTGCACAAAACCATAACTGTATTTACGTCACAGACTATTTTCACAAAAGGAGTACTCCAGGTTTCTGATGAATTCAGAGCAACAGAATCTGCAGAATTGTTGTCAACTGAAGTAGCAAATAAAAAAAAAAAAAAAAAACCCACCCACACACAACAAAACCCAGCAAAAACAAGGAGACTTTGCAGGTTAACTACAAAGATCTTCTAGGAATTTACCTTTCTGATGCGATAAATTTACACATTGTTAAATAATTCTGAACATTTTAAAAGGCTTTACCAAAAAATGATTGAAGATTTTCAAGAGCCATATATTTGACTAAAGAACTGTAACAATTTTATCAGAATTCCTAAACATATTTGTAGGCCAAAACATTGTAAGAAAGAATTAAGGATGAGAAATCATTGCCCTTTCAAAACAAACAATATTATAATTTTTAAAAAGCTCCAAATGCTGGAAATTCTAAGCTAATCTTAGCTTCCAAAACCAACCTAAGACTAGTCATATTATACAACTAGAGAACCTACTGCTGAAATACATATGTAGGTTTCTTGTGGCAACTAGATATCTCTAACTTGAAGGTAGGTGGTGGTTAGGCATATGGTGGAAAAGTTAAAGAATTATGTCTACAATATGAGGTAGAGCTGTGATTCCCAAGGTGTGTACTCTATCCATGGACTAGAATCCCTCTGTGCTAAAAGGCCATTTGACATGCCATTGCAAAAACTGTGTATGGAAATGTATTCATGCAATTGCTCTTATGTTTTTGCAGGAGACACTTTGCTTCCCCTTTCGACAATCTGACCCTAAAATATTAATTTTTCTGATGCACTAGGAAGTAGAATTTAGCCCATAGTATTTATCAAAGCATACTGGTGTTCCACATTATACTGCACACCTTCATTTCTATGCCTATTTGTATTCTAGAGCTGTAGGTAGCTTTCCTCATGCCAACACTCATAACAGCTAATTTGTATGGAAATCTAAAGCACAAAATTTGAAAAAAAAGTAATAAAACAACAAATAAATCTCAGCAAAGGCAAACAAACAATAGTAACTCAGAAAATCTGCTTTGCATTCCAAAAGCCAAGGGTTCTATTTAAACTCTGAGGGAGCGCTAAGTTGTAATGTAGATTTTACAGCATTAAAATTTCTCATTTATCATCACTTTTATGCTCTAAACTGACTCTCAAAAATGAATGGAATATTTTTAACTAGATAAATGTGGAGAGAGAACTGTTTCCATAAGAACAGCACTTTAGGTGTGAATGTCATGAAGCACCGAGGATAGGGAGTAGCTTCTTCTGTCTCATCGTTCCTCACGCATTACCCCAAACCATCCACAGGTCCAGAGATCAATGTGTGGAGTCAGGTAGGATAAAGGTCAGGTTGCAAATAATCTCCTCTGGAAACTAGCTATAGCTCACAAATGCCACTGGTAACTGTATTAGCTTTTGTGTGACAGTCTTTTAAAAGAGTGGCCCTCAGAAAAGCGCTGGAAGCACAGTTGGAGTGGAGCTCTTCAGTCATGGAAATGACCGGGAGAGTCAGTGTAGACACACATTACTGTAATGGTCCCCTCCTGAAATCTGGACTTGTGTGCTGCTGTGCCAACCCAAAATGCCACTCCAGGGCCTTACCCAACTTGCTGCGTGAACCCCCACTCCCAAGTCAGCTCAATCCCAATCACCTGCATGTAACTGGGCCCTCGACCAGCAGAAGAGAGAGCTCTCACTTACCACTCATGGGATGGCCCCCAGCAAATCGTCCCAGATGCAACCCTCGGAACATCCATCTTGCAAGGTTAAGGGCACACCCACCGGGAATACAAGCTCATTTACATCTGTTCATCAATTTAAGAAAACAAGTGATATGCACCAGCTTTGCTCTCAGTCAGGCCTTCACACACACACTCAACATCTGCACACCTTTAGATAATGCAAATATAAGTTTATTGATTACGACAAGAATTTAAATGAAAATAAGACAAATCAATATAAAATCAAATAATTAAGTCAAGGATATAATTACAATTGAATATAAACTAACTCTCATTCTAAAGTAAAATCTCTGCTCCAGTCATGTTCAGACACAAGTCTGGTTATGACGATTTTTAGCCAGTCTCTGCCCTCTTTACTGTGAGCAGGTTTCAGTCCTTAAAGTTGCTTTGAAGATAGAATCCATGGAAAGAGCCTTATCCAGTTCAAAATGTGTCTTTTTCTTTTCAAATCCCTATGGCCCTCTTCTTGCAGTCTGGTGATTCTTCCCACTCAAGCCATGGTGCTCAACCCACATTGTTCTTTACGTGTGCCACTCTGGGGTGTGGAAATACAAACCTGTGTTTTATTTCAGATGATGACATACCAGAGTTTCATGTCTGTACACATGTACGATATTGCAGAAAACATGCTACCATAAATGTAAAGCAGAGCATACCATGAGCATTCCAAAAACACCTGACAGGACACACTTTGCATTAGATAATACATAGTTACATCATCAGGTGAACAGGAAAGACACACAGATCATATTACAAGGGTGCACAGGGGGATGCAGCATGTCACAATTATTTCCACACGTTTGTTGCTAATTTTTCCAAACTACATAACCTGTTTCTTAATTTCGTACCTTTACACCTAGCAATAGCCCCACTTTCTAGCTGAGCCACAGAGGAAACATGTATAGGCGAGTGGTGAAGCAGTGGAATAAGTTGCCTAGGGAGGTGGTGGAATCTCCATCTCTGGAGGTGTTCAAGTCCCAGCTGGACAAAACCCTGACTGGGATGATCTAATGGGAGTGGTCCTGCTTTTTTTGGCAGGGGGTTGGACTAGATGACCTCGTGGGGTCCCTTCCAACCCTATGATTCTATGATTCTATGATAAATAGCCATGCTGGGTGAGACTAATGGTTCGTCTAGCCTAAAATCCCATCTTCCAACAATGGCCAGTGCCAGGTGTCTTCCCTTATTGTATTAAGTAATTTATGGATGGCCTGTTTAGTATTTCCAGGCACCTTTGCTGTATTTTCTACCTTGCTGTCCAGGACTCAGCTGTTTGTTTATTACTATCATATTATTAATTTATAGTATAATATATATCAATATACAATATATAGTATATACTATATTTTATTACTATCATATTACTATTTTATAGTATACACCAATATACAACACTTATTATATTCTTTATTACTGTCATATCACAGTAGTGCCTAGTTGGTGTCCCAACGGAGACCTCACCTCCCCTATGATAGGCACTGTTGATACACATAGCAAGCGTACATCTACACAGCATACCACTTGTGACAGTGTGTAGGGTGTGCATAGCTATATGTCACAGTGAAAAGCAGGCTGCATCTGTACTGCATGCAACCAATGGAGCTGTCCCTTGTGGTCTTTCCTCTGCCAAAGCTTTTTTGCCTACTGCTGGCATCCTTCATAGCGTGAGGCGAGGTCCTAGCAGCTTCCTGCAGCTAAAAAAGGTTTCAGGAGTAGGGAGCTGCTTGAGCCTTTCCCAGCTGCCTGAGTTGCTCCCTGATCCCACAGTCTTTTTGTGCAATGGAAGATAACAGTGTAAAAATAGCAGCATAGACGGAAAAAGAGGCAGTGCTTAGGCAGGTAGGAGGCCATGTAGGGTAGATATCCAAAGTGTTCAGGCATGTCTTCACTCACCTGTGTAGAGCCTCACCACCTACCCTTCTATTTATATACCTTCTGGGGAGCATCCAGCATATGTACTCTATATGCCAGGGGTGGCCAAACTTACAGAACTCAAGTGCCGCA
>ML682067.1:12811439-12870064 GCA_007922195.1 Podocnemis expansa
ATAAGCATTTACGGTTACCATGAAACTAGGCCTATACAGTAAAAACTTAGCTGTCACTAGATGTAGAACACTACAGGCTTGTGGCAAGTTTTTTTTTTAAATCTGGAAAGTAACTTGTCAATGCAGTAGATAAAAGCTCTCACAGATGCTGATCTCTAAATATTGCACAATGTTTTGAATTTCATTGTGGAATACGATGCTTCACAGCAGTAAGTGGCGCCAAAAACTGAAAGTAATCTACGTTCAGTTTTAAACTTTTCTCCTTTGTATTTTCATTTCTTAGTATTCCACATCACATTTAGAACTTGTAAAACATGATTTTATTTTAACGAGTATGCTGCATTAGGGCTTATGAGAAAATCTAAACATACTATGGCTTCTTTGACCATGTCACGCTTCCCTCCCCCGCCCCATTGCTGCTTCGCTGCAGCTCTTACCACACTGCTGCTTCTCTGCTCTCCCCAACCATGCCACACATCTGCCCCCCACCCCACCCTGTCCCCAACCATGTCCCTGCTTCCCTGCCAACATTTCTGCCAGTAAACTTGTTCACTAAAATATTCATGGACAGTGAAGACAAGAAGCCTGAGGACTCAATCGGACACAATTAATTTTAAAATGAGAGTAATAGTAAGGGAAAACACTGCTCTCATCTTAATCCTGTGGAGATACACACAGGGACACCTTTTCAACTGTTCAGAATCACAACAGATCAATGAGAATTTATGGAGACAGAAAGTGCAAGATCAGAGCCTGTTTCAGTAAGTGCTTTGGGGTCCCTGCACACAAGATACTATGGAAAAAATCCCATTGAGTTTATTCAGTTTGGGGTCAGGCCCTGTATAAATTCTAAATATCATTATTTAGTTTTTATAATACAAAGTAAAATCTTTATTGGTGAGATTTTTTTCAGGAAGTTTACAACACAATTTTTCTATCCTCAGCCCTTCACAACAATTACTCTCTTGTCTAATGGGCTCAGATACCCCTAGGTTCATTCATGAAGACTGCACTGAAATATAAATGAATTTTGACTAGGTATACAACAAAGAAGAATTAATACATGTTGAATGCTGTTGAATGTTGAATCAGTGGAAATATAGTGCTGCTACTGAACTTTGCAGTGAATGTAAATTATCTTGGTAATTGACTTAGTTATATTAATTAAAAATTTCTTATAAAATAAATGTACTAGCAGCTCCTTCTGCAAACAGATGACATACTGATGTCTCAGGCCCACTTGTTCAATGGACTTAAAGAATTTTTTTTTCTAAAACCAGTTTTCAGTAGTGGTGGTCTATCCTAAGTCTAAATCATTTTGTATGCTGAAATAAACCATGATCCATATATAAGTACTTGTAACATTCTTTAAATTAACAGAGGTTTTTTTATAGCCTTTTGACAGCAGTCAGTGGTTTGGGATGTAACACTTACGTCAATTTTCAGTCATTTCTGATTATTCTTATTTAATTCTCAAAATAGAAATACAAGAGAAATAATTTTGCATTATATTACAATATCTGGAAATGCCAGGTGATTTTTAAAAAAGAAAATTAATTTACAATTGCTTTTCAAGTTTAAATTGCTAGATTATCATCCCTTAGCCCTAGTTCATTGTAGACTTGCTCTTGATCAATTTATGTTGCCAGTTTTAAAAATATTTACCCAGAAAACAATATCAAAAAAGGAAAGTATTTAAAAAATCATACAATTAGTTAATTCTGCCTCTGTGTGAATCCAGTTTGTCCAATGAATGAAGCCTGTGATGTTGTATTTAAAGACTGTATCATAATGCATACAGACGAGGAGGGTAGAATTAATATGGTTTGGGTAAACTAGAATCTGATATTTACTCTGAGTGCTTTGCACCGAAGTGACCACACTGCTTTTCCCTGCTGGCTCTCACAATGCTGCCCCTCCCCTTTTCTTCCGGGTCTTACCATGCCGCTGTTTCCCTGCAGGCTCTCACAGTGCTGCCCCTCCCCCGGCTCTGACCACGCTGCTTTCTTCTGCCCGCTCTCACAATGCTGCTCTTCCTCTGCTGGCTCTCACCATGCCGCCGCCTCCCTGCTGTCCCCGACCATTGCAAATTTCTTGCCTCTGGCTCCCGCCATGCCGCCTTTCCCTGCTGTGCTTGCCCAGGAGCCGCAATTTTTCTTTAAAGAGCCGCATGCGGCTCGTGAGCCGCAGTTTGGCCACATCTGCTATATGCTGTCAAAAGTAATATGCAGTGTATATATCCCATAAAAGGCATTCCCTTTTCCAAAGAATTTACAATCTGAAGAGACTAGGCGTGAGAAATGAAACATGATATTCCATGCTTGAAATCACATAACATGTAAATTGCAGAGGCAAAACCAGAAGGTAAGCTGGACAGAAAGCTCCATCAAACCTGTTTTTGCTACAAAACTAAGTTTTTGACTGAACAGTTTTTCTCAAAATAAATGTATACTTTAGTCAGAAATTTTCCATTTTTTCCATTTTCTACCAACAAGCCAAAAAACCTGTACAAAACCCAAAATATTTCTATTTGGAAGTGCTACCACTGTGTCTTATTCCTCGTGAGAACATCAGTGTGAGAATTTTGTGTTTCCATTCTTATCTATGAGCCATTTTCCCCAGAATGCACTGCAGATACTCAGCAAGATGGGAGCACACAGTATACCATGGATGTAGTCAAGTCAGTCAGCTCGGCCTATAGGGTCAAACGGGGGCATAAGGCACCTAAACTACAACTGCCACAAAGCACCAGTTTCTAGTCAAAAAAGTTTTCAGACACGTTTTTTAGTTTTTGATTTTTCATCTGATCCAATTCTTTGATACTGTCTCTAAACATTGCTATTTTCCTGCTCACTTCATCTAAAACTGGTTTCTAGTCTATTTCTCACACTTCATAACCTCGCTCCCACACTCCTCTCTCTCTCTTCTTTCCATCCCTCTACCTAATGTCTTTCCCTTCCCACCCCTAACATTTCTTCATTGTGAAAATAAGCCTGAGATTTTCGCAGTACTTCCTTCTATTTAAATTGGACCACACTCTCCCGAAACATAAAAATGTGTTCTTTCAACCTCCTGCTGGCTCGCAATCTCTTCTTTGAAGGCCTCTCCCCAGCCCTCTACCATGCAGGTCTCACCCAAAGGATATGGTTCTTTAAATTTAGGAAGATATTATTTCTTTTGCTTTAGAAGAAGCTGCTGTAAGTCTGTATGTCAAATGTGATTTTTACTTTCAAGGACCTCTGCAATAACTGCAAATATATTTTAGGGAAAGGATAAGAAAAGCTCCATCCTCCACTGTGCTTTCCCTTTTCCTGCACAAGACTTTAGCCCCTTCCCTTCTCTTGAAGTAGATTTTAATGTTGCAAGGAAAGTATGTGTTGTATGATACAGACATGTTGCAAAGGTATAAGACCTTGTCAAGATTCTAAATCATTCACTTAAAAGAATTTTAAACTACTTTCAACATTTCAGATACTTTATTCCTCATAACAGCTTTACAGCTCACCTACAACAATAGAAAACAAGTCCCTGTTTACTAACAAGAGATTACAATCTTAATTTTTAGCTTGAGGAACTTATTTTACTGGCTATATTTTGCATCACTGTATCCCTCAGTATGACATGCAAGATGAATAATTAAACAGATAACCATGAAACACTACAGAAATTAAATTAAAAAGGACAAATGGGATCAGAAAACACAGGCTACAAAAGCATTTTACTGAAAACATCTTTGGACACAGTACTGAATAAGTCACTTTCTCCTGTTGGTCCCCATGTGATTCCCTTCTGGCAGGATAATGCTAAAAATCAGTCTTATTCTATAACTAAAATGTTCTTTCTACACAACTAAAAAAGCTTATACAAAGACCACTTGGGAAAATTAGAGACAGCCTGGCCAAAAATTGTGGCAGAAATTAATAGTTTGAAAGAGTGATTCAAGGCAGGCTTGATGATTTAGTGATAGCACAATGAATCACCATGTAGAGATAAGATTTCAGCATTTTTGTCAACTGTCTTGCTCCCAGCCTATGAGTACTATGATGGCAATTTGATGTGAACAGAACCTGGCATCAGGCCAGAGCGATTCCTGTTTGACTTAGATGCAGGACTGATGGGCTCTGCAGCTACAGATAACTGTCCAAAAGAGAAGGAAGTTAACTCAAATTAGATCTGAGGATCTAAGGAAATAAAAGAAGAGATACATCAGTCTTGGGGCTCTGAGGGAAAATTATGATCAAGAGTTACATTCACTGAGAATTACAACGTCTCCACCAGTTCTTTGATTTACTGGGTTAAGGTATCAGTAAATTTCCAGTCAGTGGAAGATCTAAATACTGAGAAGCTAAAGATTTTGGCCCTTACATTGGTTTTTCCAAAAATTTATTTTTTTTAAAAATAAAGCAAGACTAAGGGTAACCCTTCATTCTTCTAACCAGAGATGTTCCATTGAAAACTGTAACACATTCTGTAAATACCTGTAAGCATCAATTGTGAAATAAGATTAATAATAACTAAAGATATCAGAATGTAGTGGAAACAATACATTATGACAACCTGTGAGGATGTAATGAAAACAACTGTTTTACTTTTTTAGGCCTTGTCTACACTGCACACTTAATTCGACCTATGTTATATCACCTTGGTTTATGTCCACACTTCTGTCCTTCTCCCAGTGATGCATGTCCTCACTAGGAGTGCTTCCACCAACTTAAGAGAGGCTGTGGCGGGGAGGGGGCTGAGAGCCCAGTCTCTCAGCTCTACATACAGCACCCCCTAGGGAGCTGGGGACCCAAGTTCTATGCACCAGACAGTGAGGCTCCCAACCATGAGCTCCACACAGAGCTCAAAGCCTGGGCATTCAGCACCAGTGGTAGGGCTCTCAGCTGGAAAACTACACCTGTCCAGGGGGCTCAGTTTTAAAACAAGGACTCTACCAGCCATGAAAATGGACATTCTTGTCAATTTCACAGCTCCATCCATCAGCCACACTGCTAGCCAACAGGAAATTCAAGAGCTGTGGTGCCTATATAGACTCTACTTTGCCCAAACTAAATCTTACACCTCTCACCAAAATGGATATATTAGCTTGGTGCAGCAGTTGAATTATAGTAGCAAGGAGAGTGTACGCTTATGTAGCTAGGTGAACATAAACTGCCTTACTCAACCCAACTCTGTAGATAGAGATCGACTTAACAGTTAATGTCTGCACCTTAGACTAGAGTACGCCTGTGCTGCTAGAGCTCTGGTGCAGATTCAGTGGTAACCGAAACCTCTGAAGTTGCTCTTCTGAGACTCTGGCTCGCAGTCAGCAGGAATGGTACCAATCAGATTCAGTACCACGGAGAAGAGTTCATATCTGTCATCAGAAGACACCACGCCCCAAAATTCCTAAAGGTTCAGGAGACAAATTCCACTTTTGTCCCACTTCTACTCTTCTAGTGTTATTGCTTTTCTATAACAGAAAACATATGGCTAGTTATTAAACGCCATAAGTTAACTACTTTATTATTTATTTAAAAAACAATGAGTCATCCTATGAACCACTCGCTTGAAAAACTTCCATTCAACAAAGAAAATCTTGCTCCCTTTTTCTTTACTAAATATTATTGTTTTAAAACATAGCATAAATGTTCACCAGCTTATATGAAGTTGTAACAAAAATTACAAGAAAATGTCCACAGAAACAAGATTTTCCATAGCCTTCATATCTTTAGTGGAACAGAATCAAACATAAATGGGTGCAATGTCGCAACAACAAAATCACACAGGGCAAACATTAACCAAGCACTAGACAATGTCCTCTCCGTCCACAGCCCAGAGTGAAAAGCAATACACCACACAAAGAATGCAGTGCAAAGCACTCTTCCTCATACAGGCACAATGTCTCACAAAGTTCCCAGTTCTGCTGAGAAAGATGAGTGGGGAGTAATTGACTAAACTCAGTCAAACGATGTAATAATATATTTCCCATTCAACCTACTAGCTGTATATGCCAGTGGATTGGGGAGCCCACTAACCATACAGGGGTTTGTAGATCCAAGATGCATCTGGAGTACAGCCCAATCCCTGGACTCTTCGCAATACCAAGTTCTGATTGTATCCAGCCCATATGGTGGCCATGAAAGAGGACAGAACAGCACTCTAACTGCTTCCTAGTCTAACTCAATCATTATTCTAATAGAGGTAGAGCCCTGGGCACATATGCAAATGTGCATCCATGTCTGAGTCACATAAGCTTAACTCAAAACACCATTCGTAGTCTGTACATCCGTGTCTGCAAGCACCAGCACCTCCATGGCTCCCAATCAGCTGTGTCAAGGCCAGTCTGGCTGCAAGCTCCACTGCTTATCAGCTACTTAGGGACCAGCCCCTCCAGGTGATCAGAGGATGACAGGGGAACCCCACAGAACAGCTGACTGATATGAAGCCTTCAGGGGAGCCCCACCGAAGAGTTGATCAGTGGGCACCCCCTGCAGACTGCCAATCAGCTGCTCCATGGGGCTCCCCTGCCTGCTACCATCAGACATTCTGGCAGCCAGCAGGGGAGCCCACCTAAACACTGACTGACAGCCTGCAAGGGAGCCCCATGGCCATGGAACAGTCCACCTCCATCCCAAAGGTGGAGAAGAGCCTCAAAAGCTATAAGTTGCAGACAGCTGCTTCTCCACTACTGAGAGCCACTTCCAAACCACCATCTTCAAAATAAAGACCCACAGATACGAAGTAGATATCTGAAGATTTGTAGGACTCTAAATATAGATGGAAAACCATAGCCCAAAACTTTGGGGCTGGATGAGAGTGGTTCTGAGAGTTTATAGACAATGTAATTACATTATATACAATTTTGACAAGAAGAAATGCTAAGAACAGGAATGAAACTATCTTTGAAATACTTAACCTTTTCTAAATAGGGATGGTCCCAGTAGCGTGGGTCCCATCAGCCAATGGATTCTGTCTCATCTGGTTTTTTTAGGGATATTTATTTCACCCAGAGAGTTCCACTACCCCATTCTGGGGTGTCATTCAGGCTCCCAAGAAAGAATAGTTTATTGACCAGCACCTGTCATTCACCAGAGCATTGCTGGCTGCACCATCAATCCATCCGGTAGTGAATTCCAGAGGGATTCTGTCTATCTGCAACACCAAAAAGCTACTTTTTAAAAACTTATTTTTTAAATTCCTCCTAGATACACCACAAGCTAACATGGTTGCAAACTGTGTCTACAGTTAGTGTGAAGGATATTGCAAAACATATTTGCTAACTCTGTTTTTTCATTACAAAGCACCTCTTTTGGTCACTTAGGCTATGTCTATATTTACATGTGAATTCGAATTGATTGTCATCAATTTGAATTCAAATAAATGCATGGACATGCCCGCTTTCCTCAATTCGAACTGAGGCATTCCTCAGTTCAAACTGAGGAAAGCAGAGTTTGAATTGGTCAAACCTGCTTTTCCATCGAAGTCAGGGTCAATTCGAAGTGAGTACCCGAATTGACATAGTGTGGCCATGTCAATTCGAATTCACTGTTAGTCTGAATTAGCTACAGCTTGATTTTTCACTATACAATAGCACCCCCTCCTGAATTTGAACTAGCAAGTCCTGTTCATGGACATGCCAATTCGAATTGGATTTTCTAGCGTGGACATGTCAGTTCAAACTGACTGAATTCAAATTAGATTCGAATTGAAATGCTCAGTGTAGACACAGCCTTAGGCTAACTCTGATCGAAAACGAAGACCAAACCCTCTTACCTTCACTGATTTACATACAGTTCATGTAGTAATCATAGCTTGTACAAAACTAATGCTTTGATTTGGAAATACTTTCCCTACACCTCATACAGGTGCCAGTGACTAAACAGGTAGCAAAGCAATAGCAACTAACACCCCAGAGAGGACTTTTCAAAGGTTAAGTGATGCAGCATTTCTGGCTTGTCCAAAACTGCCCCTATGTTTTCTGCAGATGAAAGACTTCAGCCCCCAACGCTAAAAGCCTCAAGTCTTTTAAAAGTACTAACTGCTCCAAAGAAAAGAGGCAGATGAGCAAAATAGAACAGCAGTGTAACTTTACAAAGATGAAATCTCACTGCCTATGTAACAGTTGCTGTTTCCTTCATATTACCTTTATTTCATAGTGTGCTTAAAGTATATTTCCCTATGCGCACAAAAACTGCAACTCATACTAGAAATACAGGTATGCTTTCTTCTCAAAAAGGAAGTTACATCCACTAAAACTTTGCTAATGACTGGAGAAGCCACTGTGAACTAGACTTTACCAATTGGAACATGTACACAACAAAATACAATGAGGATAATGCATCACATAATGGATAGTGTTTATATAGACAAATGCAGTTCAGTAGTAATTGTTTCTCGTAATACCACTTAATGTGTTAATAAGCATACTGTTGTGAATTTTGTAAATATAATGAAATCTTAACACTGTAAGACCTCCCTTCAGCTCTTTCATATTAAATCTTAGCTGAAAAGTGGGGAGAGTTCATCTTTTTTATTAAAATAATGAAGTGCGCAAATTAGGTAAGTGTTCATTAACAAGATTCTGTTCTCTGAGAACAGCGCAACACAATGCCATCATCAACGGAAATTAATAAATGCAAAATAGCTGACATACTTAATAAAGTTTACTTCAATGTGTTTTCTCAAATGCTGCATGATCCATCTAGGTCTGTTTTCACCTACTCTGTGTTGCCACCATGAGGACCATTTACAGCAACAATTTAGAGAGACAGCTCTTATAATGAGAGTTTAAGAAATGGCTTTTAAGAGAATAACATAAAAACTAAGTGTATGTATGAATCATCATAGTGGGTCAACCCAATGTTCATCTAACTCAGCATTCTGTCTTCCAGTAGTGGCCAGCGCCAAGTGCTTCAGAGGAAATGAGCAGAACAGAACAGGACAATTATCAAGTGACCCATCCCATTGTCCACTCCTAGCTTCTGACAGTGAGAGGCATAGGGGGCATCCAGATCATTGAGTTACATCCCTGACCATTGTGGTTAATAGCCACTGATTGACCTAACCTCCAGGAACTTACCTAATTCTTTTTTTAGCCCAGTTATGCTTTTGGCCTTCACAACAAGTTCCACAGGTTGACTGACTGCACTTCCCTGCAAAGATAACTGAGTAACAAAGTAAGTCATCATTCCCAGCAGTCTCAGAAAAGTACCATACAATTCATTTAAAAACCAGACATTGAACCATATTGCAAATAGAGACACAAAACATCACAGAAGAGCTACAGTTCCAATTAGAGAGAAATCAGCCACTCTAGGCAATAAAACAACAGGAGGCATCACAACATTGACACCTGAGAAATACTGCCACTTGTTATCTAACCATATAGCTCTCTCAAAACATTACCCAAGAGATTCGGAGCCAGTCTAAACACTTCAGAAACTATCCGGAACCGTATGGCACTAGATTCTTTCATACCTCAGGAGCAAAAGTTAGCCAGAGTCTTCTGACAAACTAAAATGATTTATTATCACAAGGAAGAACTAATGCATTCTGCTTTACAGCTCTCCTGGTAGTCTTGGGAAGATGCTGCATTTATTACCTACAGTACATATTGCCCATTGCCAAGCTCTGTATTATTCATAAGACTGGCTTTTTTGTGCCATCATAATGCTGATAAATTATGAAAAAATGCATATTTTATTTCAATTTCTAACATGTTTTGGCCTCTGTATCAATAGATCACAGAGCTGCAAAAGGAGCAAGCATTATTGCTGACAGTGGCTGACATGCTCACTTCAATAAAGACAAAACAAAAAGGCTGCCGAGATCATCCTAACTCATTACTACCATTTCACATTAAGAACGTCTCATTCGTTCTGTTATAATAGTTGGAGGGGGATTTGCAGAAATGTCAATGCTACAGGAGCTGGGGTTGGAGGGCTATGTTCCAAAATGCAGCAAATAATATTTGTAATTTTCACAAGGAACTCTTAAGGCTAAAAGAACAGCTGTCTACCTCTCAGAGCAAGGGACAGAAAGGCTAATTTCTGAAGCTCCTCTGTTATTTACACTGTGCATCACGACTGAAGTGCTGCTGGGTAACATAAGCATGACTATATGTGAGGATGAGGAACAATGGTGTAGAAACTTCACACACACTGGCAACGATCTAGTTTCTCCTTGTTTCTTCCCTCATGGGTGACTTTAGTCAGGACCTTTCTTCATAGTAAATTTTAGAGACTGACTATCCCAATTACACATTATGCCAGTGCATACAGTTCTTCTGCACAGTCCTCCACTGCTCCTAAATCCTAATTAGGGCTATTCTTGCTAATCTACCGCTGTGACTCCCCTTCCACAAAAACTGATAATTATTTGATGAAGTGTGGTCAGTGATAGACATTAAGATATGAGCAAACATTTATTAAGAAAGCCTGTTGAGGCCATATCATTCCATAGTAGCCTAGATCTGATTCAACTTCCCCAGTGCTCCCCACAGTATCACATCCTACTGTTTTAAACCATAATCCTAATATCACTAGTGTTAATCACAGGGGTTTCCACGACTGCTGTAGAAAACCAAAATATATGTTTTATTAGGACACACACACTTTCTAAAACTGGCAGAAGCCCTCTCAAGCCAAAGAAACTATAGGCTACCCTCTCTTATAGCAGGCAGAGACTGTACTAATCTTATTGTATTTTATACTGGTTTTGGTCCTTTGGTGTTGATTACAGCAGTTGTAGCCAGAAATCTTGAGTAAATTCATCCAACTATTGATTTTTATCATAAAAACACAGAATTTTTTTTCTGGTAACCTTGACTGAACTATCTTAAGCAAAATAAATAGCATACTATTTTAATTTTCAGTGAAAATGTAGTGTGTGAGAGGTAAGCCCTTTTATCTGCGAAAAAATATTCTGTGTGAAAGGGCTATGCTGACACATGGCCACAGCTCTTAGATCTATGAGACCATTAACATAATTGGCTTTTGAATCAGATGGACAGTTGCTTTGCTTTAAAATTCCAGCAACAGACAAAAATCTCTAATATCCTCCTTTTAGTCTATGTCATCTCTAAAAATAATATAATCCTCATTTACATAAACAGAGTTTTGTATTTTGCATTCAAAAGTTAACTGATTTCCTTTAATAAATGTTGCCTGTCTAGGTATCTAGGACTGGATGAAGCCCTGGCATGTGACCTCAAAGACTGGAACCTGTGCTGCTCTATTACGTTAGTTCAGTGGTCGTCAAACTTGTTTCCTCCTGACCCAGCTCCGGACCCCTCTACCAGGCAGTGACCCCTCTGCTGCAGGAGAGATGGGCTGCTCCCTGGGAGCAGCACTGGCCAACAGGGGAGCAAAAGGCAGCCACCCTCCCTCCTGGGAGCAACGGCAGCAGGCAGGGAAGTGAAAGGCACCCACTCCGCCTGCCTGGATCAGCACTAGCTGACTGGGGAGCAAAGGGCAGCCAGCCCCCCTGCCGCCACCACCCAAGCAGTGCTAGCTGGCTGGGGAGCAAAGAACAGCCCCCCCCCCCCCCCCCCCGCCCCCCGCCGGGCCGGGGGGGGGGGGGGGAAAGCAACCCCCCCCCCCCCCCCCCAGAGCAGCGCTGGCCTGCCAGGGCACGCAGAGAAGCCAGTCCTGTCCCCCCAGGAGCAGCACTGGCCGACAGGGAAGGAAGGGGCAGCAGCTCCCCCCCGGAGCAGAGCCCGTGCTGTGACCCAGCTCCTGCTGTTCTGAGACCCAGTACTGGGTCGCAACCCGAACTTTGACGACCACTGCCTTAGTTTGTTTGAAAAATTCAGTTAAATCCCTAGCAGCAGGTCTTCTTTACATCGCAAAACCATCATGTGCAATTTGGCACAGCACTGACAAGCATATCCACACCTCTCCATTGCAAAGTCTATCTTATTCTATAGTAAGGCTGAGGTGACCACGAGAAAAGTGGGGGGGGGAAAAAAAACCACCAAGAAACAAAACAAACAAACAAAAAGAAAAATGCTCACCATCTGACTCAAAGTGCCTCATTTGGCCTATAAAATAAAGTTTTGGGGTTTATGAACTCATGAACTCAATCTTAACAGAAATTTTACAATGACAGACCTTCAGAAATAATCTGCAGACATACACATGCATACACAAATTTACACAAATGCACACACACAAGCTGTTGAGAACATACTTTTATTACCATAAATAATAAATCAAAATACAACAATTAGTAGAACAGTCTGAGCTGCTTCTAATATGAGACTTCACTAGTTAGGCTGGGATATCCTGCCACCTGGTGGTAAATACACAGGTTGTCACACAGAATCAGAAAAGTTCACCCTTGCGGTAATCTTAAGCGTCACTTGTCTCTGGACCAGAAGATCGTGTTCATTTCCAATACCAAGGCATGGAGGTAAAACTGTTGTGTGGATCTATGTGAAGGTTTGAGAGATCAGAGGCTTACTCCTTCTGCAGACTTTACAGCAAAATTGGATTCTTCTGTTGTGCCCATCTTTGGGTACATAAAGATCTTTAAAACACTATCACAAATTGGGAGCTATACAAGGATACACAAACTGTTACACTCATAGCACAGAATGTCTGTGAAACATGTAATACACAGCATGAAAGTACATTTCCCCTTTGACATATAGTCTATTATATGCATAATTTAATTTAAATACTATCCTCATAACAAACAAAGGAGTCTTCCGGCACTTAAAGGCTAACAGGTTTATTTATTGTATGAGCTTTCGTGGGGAGAAAATCCCACTTTGTCAGATGCTTTGAAGATGGGGGAATTTACAGAATGGGAGGAAATAAATGCAGGGGAGTGCAAGTCATGGGAACAGGTCACACTGTGAATTTATTTGCAATCTGTTACAGTGTGACCTGTTCCCATGACTTGTACTCCCCTGCATTTATCTCCTCCCATGCTGTAAGTTCCCCATCTTCAAACTGGCTGACAAAGTGGGATTTTCTCCCATGAAAGCTCAGGTGATAAATAAATCTGTTAGTCTTCAAGTGCCACAGGACTCCTTGTTTGTTTTACTGAACTAGACTAACACGGCTGCCCCTTTGGAACTTATCTTCATAACTTATTTTTTTTATAATAATCTCAGTAGATAAGACTGACAAGATGGGTAACTCCTGCACAATCCTTAAAAAAAAAAAAAAAAAAAAAAGACAAAGATTTGTTTCTTATTAAATAGAAAAGATTTCAGTACCATCTGGTAAAGTTTATAAATAAGCTGGTTACTCCTTTAATGAGATTTCTTGGTCTTCAATATTAGTTAGAGATATACACTCTGTCAGCCAAATGACAAGTAAGTTGAAATGCTAATTTTCCAAAATATTCTTACAGTTTTCACAACAGTGTTGCCAACTCTTATTTTATCCCAATTCCCAGTGAATCTGTTGTTTTTTTCTGAAAATGCCAGCTACTGGAATCAGAAGATTACTTGGGTAATCAACTTTTATTGTTAAAAAGTAAGCCTCTAGTAGCCATGATTGCAAAGAAAATCTTGAAAACAACTCTTGAAAACACTGGGGTACCAGATGTCAGGAAAAAGGAGGACATGTTCTACTTTTCACCTTTACGTCCTCCGTCCAGCAGGCATTTTAAAAATACATGATTTCATCTGGCTTTTTACTTACAGTGGTTAAAGTATGATAGAATGCCCTGGAATACCCTATTTTTAGGGGGAAGCATTCCAAGGCCCCCTAAACATGGAAGAACATTACAGTAATACTACATTTTCTCCATGTGTCCTCCAATGTCCTCCTTTTCACACTTCCCTGTCTTCCTTCCCATGCTTTGGTATTTGGCAACCTTATGAAAGCACCCTAAAACCTCACAAACCAGATGGCAAACAAATGAAAACACATGTTGTGGTTCTTAAAAAAAATCCATGATTTTAAACTGATTTCATTATTTTCTGGGCCTTGACTAATGATGTTTTGAATATTTTAAGTTGATAATAGTGTCAGAAAAATAAGACCTCTCCAATGAAGTCTGATGTGGACCATACAGTTTTCAGTACCATCACCATCATTTTTTAAACTTAAGAGAATTTAGTTTCCATTTTGTGAATCACAAAATCTCCAATAAAATTCTCCCCAAAAGTGTACATCTTACAGACCTCCATCCATACCCCCACCCCTTAGGAAACTGACTAATCTATGGTGTTTAACATTTGAACTGGGCAGTTTACAGCTGATCTGCTAGAGGCCAGGGTGAGGAATACACTCTACAAAGTGAATATTCCTGGCTAAACAGAAGGTAGGGAAGGGAAAGGGATTCAGTCCCAACTTGCCTCTTCTCTGTCACGAATATCCTTGATTCCTTCAGACTAATTACTCATATGTGGCTAACATCTTGCTCTACCATAATGTCAAGCCATACCTTCGTCAGGACTCGGAAGACAACACGCCTCAGCGCAGGAGTTATGAACACTCACTCAGGACTTGTCTACGCAACACACTAAACTATTGTGACACACATGCACGTGAGCACACGCACCCACCCACACACACTAAAATATTGTGTCATAATTTTATGGTCTAAATTTACCAATGTAATTTTACTGATACAATTATACTGCTATAGTTAAACCAACATAGCCTTTTGTGGGCACTCTTGTTCTGCTAGAAGTGTCTTTCTCTGAATTAGCATGTACCACTTGCTTTGAACTCAGGAAAAGATCAAAAGTGTCATAAACGGTAATGGGGTGCATGTCTAAATAAATATCCTCCCATGTAATGTAATGAAAAGGAAAAAAAACCCAACAATATTAACCATTCATCTTCTGACATGAAGTAGTCCAAACCTCTTTACAAACTAACAAACAAAACAATGCCCTTCATATACACTTTGAAAGATAGCCAGTTCACAGTACAAGGTGATGGCTGCAACAAACAGCCACACAACAGTAGGATATGTCAGAAAGCAGGAATTTATATTAGAACTACTAGAGGCACATATCTAGGCAAAATGTAATTACCCCAGTTGGAATTTACCAATTCATTGACAATAACACCGATGACCTTGGGAAAGTTGCTAGGGGTGTTTAATTATCACAAGAGATGAAAGGTCTCAATTCTACATTTAGTCTTCAGGATAACTCCTTCACCAAAACTGTGTATCCTGACACTGGCTGGGTTAATAATGGCTCACAGAGGAGAGTGCCATGTAAAGCTATCCAAATGGACAGCTCTAGCACAAAAGTTAAGTGCAAGCCATCAAATTTAACACATTTTTCTGTACACAGTGAGTTGATTAGCCACATTTTTCCAGTGAATGTATGCATCTTTTACACATGTTTAACAAGGTCACAAGTTCATTTGTATTTGCCAGTGTTAATTCAAACTGCACTTCAAAACACTGCACTCCATAACACAACACAACAGCTTTCCGCAGAAAGGACACCTATCACAAAAAGCAGTATCGCATCACAAGGAAAAACAAAATTCCCCAGTGGATAAAATTCAAAGCAGTATGTTCAATATCAAGACAGATCATCCGCTGAGGGAAACACCAGCTGTAATGGTACTCATTAAGGTGGCTCATGCTTCCCTCTGTCACTCAAAGAGTGAACTGATCACCCTAAATCATGACAATAAAGCATATATCACATTCCCAAGAAGTGATTTATGTGAAACTGCTGAATTTCCTACCCCTTGCATTCCAAGCAAGACCACCTGTCTGACAAGTTAACAATAATCCAGATGAGGCCATACTGTATAGCTTAGTTCTACAAAGCCTCTTTGATACTGAATGTCTGTAAGAACACATATGGTACACTTGGAAGGATTCAAAGGGTTAATAAATGGCAAAAGTGGCTTTCATTAAGGAACTGCTTGCTAAATCAGACTCACCAGTGTTTTTCTTGTTGTTTTAGAGATTTTCCTTTGGGTGGAAAGCTCTACCAGGTGCATAAGCACAGCACAGGTCTCCTTCACTAGACCCATGCCCTCTTTGACAACCCTTAAAGACCAGGATTGAGATTCTCATCACAGGGCCGCAGATTCAGACACACCTCATTAATCTTTATGTAAAATAGGATGCTAAATTCACTACGCTGCTTTAGAAATTTCAGCCACAGCCCCTGAGTTTTAATCCCCTACCACGTATAGCTGATGGATCACATAAAGATTATTTCCCACAACAGCTGTACCTACAGCAGTACCCATATTAAAGCACACAGAACCATTGACATGATCATACATGGTCACTGTACTCATGCTCAGTGCCAACATTACGCTATGCTGGACATGGCTATAATGCTGTATCTCCCTGTGGGATACTACCCTCGTCATGGCAGTGTTAACACTGTGAGACATGCATATCTGTTATCTGGGGTGTTGCCACTTCACATATTTGCCAATAGCAGCTCCTGATCATGTCACCCCTTACTATTATTCCTTGATGAACATGGTGTAAGATACAGACCAAGAGGATGATGTTCTGGTTTCGTTCCTGCTCCTTTGTTGTGGAACAACTGTTTAAACTGTAGAGAATGCAATTGGCAAGATGCTCGATGGAATTTAGCCAGAACTTTTGGACATGGTGAAGATGACTGACCTTAAGGATCACAGACAGTTCATTCAGTATACATATAGTTATGGTGACTGTCAGTATCACCACAGCATAACCTTTACTGGGCTGTCTCTCCTGGTGCAGGAGAACCAAACTGCATGGTGGGATCACATTGTCTTGGAAACCTGGAACAAGCAGAAGTAGCTGCAGGATTTCTGAATGAGGAAACAGACCTTCATAGAGCTGTTATGAGGAGCTTGCACCAGCCATCCAAAGCCAGAATGCTCCATCCAGTGAAGCCATACTCATGTCAGCATATTGATGGACAGCTATTGTCCTTTGGAACCTGGGAACACCAGACAACTAAAAGGCTTATGCAAATCACTTCAGAAAAGTCCACTATTGGTTGTGCAAGTTTGTGAGGCAATTAACACTAACCCATCCACAAGGGGCAAGTGAGTATGTGAAACAAAACAGCTACTGTCCCGCGTTTTGCAAGGCTTGGTGGACCACAGAGGCACATTCATGTATACAAACATAAGAACCACAGGAAAGCTTCACGAAGCTGAGGTGCTAAGATCAGGAATGTATCTGAAGGGGGAAGCAGACTCCCCAAAAACGATATTGTTGAGACCAGTGTGTCTATGTCAACAATTACTGTAGAGGACCTTGCCTATCTACTTCTAACTTGGCTCATGAAACCATAGCCCAACATCCCTGACTCGTGGAAATGGGAATTCAGTTACAGGCTAAGTAGCTGTAGTTTGGTCAACTCATGGAGAACATTTGGCAGCCTGAAATCTCATAGGTCCTTCCTCTGCACCTATGTGGATGCCAGTGTGGCAAAAGCCATTCATATACTTGTTACCACTGCACATTCTATGTTTGTGAAAGTAAGAAGAATGCTTCCATCCAGACCAGGCTCTGGACAAGTCTGGTTTATTAACTTTATGCAACAGTCAGAACCCGGCCACATACACGCTCATCCTGATTCCCAGCAGGCAAGGGAAATCAGGGATGCCATAAGTGCACATATCTTGGCACAGCAAGGAGGTAAAGAATAACATCTGCCTTTGCCAAGAGGCAGCTTAACAGCTATGGTGGACCACATGACAGCTGTTAAGGCACCCCCTGGCAAAGGCAGATGCCATTCTTTTCCTCCTTGCTGTATACAAACCTCTGTTGCCATGAGCATTCAATCTCTCTTAATGACCTTATTAATGTTTGCTGTGGAGAAGGGGGATGACCTACAGCCATTCTTAAAAAAAAGAAGAAAATGTTGCAGTGGGGTTAACTACACTTAGCGGCTGTTCCGTCACACTAATCCCACCTACTGCCATGGTTGGAGGGAAAATGGAAGTTGTTTAGGCAAAAGACAGTAGCAGATGTTATTCCCTGTATTGTCACTGGAACTGTGTGTCAATTTTCTGTGTGTAAACTAAGCTATAAAGATATTCATCTAAACCTCTTCTCTGTTGAAAAGTTCTGCTGCAATGAAAATCAGTAGCGCTTTTGGTAAGCATGTAACACTAACTGCGTCATTCCTATCCTCCTCCCACCCCATGTATCTCTGGGGCAACAGATATTTCTGAATCTGGGTAAAGCACAGGGGGAGACACACAGTATTATGACATCAGACAGCTATAAGCAATTCCATTTCATATGCTGTAAATCATGGGTCCCATGTCTGAACCTGAAAACTTATTCAGTCATCATACTAAGGAAGGAGAGGGCACAGACGAGTCAATGAAACAACACAATATTAAAAGTACTAGATGGAAAGTGTAATGACAACAGCTATGAAAAGTCAACCAGAAATCTTTAAAGCGTTAAGGAAATGCATCCATGAACACCAGTCAAATGTTACTGTCTTTGCATCCATCTCCTTACACTCTTCCTGAGAAAGGGGAAATGGAGAGGGAAAGAGAAATGCACTGAAAATGTATTTGGTTTCCCCGAGTTTCATTTTATTAATACAACCACTCACCTCTCCACTGCAAAAGGACACTGGATTACATTTATTCAACCACCAGATCAGAGCCCTGTTCCATATGATTTCCCCCAGCTTGAGCAGCAATGCAGACTGCAGGGAGAGGCAACACACCAAGGAAAACGATGACAAAAATGCTGTCTTCCAAGGGAGAAAGGGCCGCTGTGACTAACTTTTCTTCAGACAGCCAAAGTCTTCTACACTGTATTCTGTTCCTTTCACTCTCCTGGACCTAAAACCCCTCCACCTCAACACCTCTCCAATCCCTTACCCCATTCTGCACAGCTCCCAATTGTAAGGGGATGGTAACTTCAGGGCAGGATGAGAGAAGCACTGGAACTGTGTAATCCTTTTGTCCACACAACTTACACGGCTTATGGACACTACTTTAATTAAAAACTTGCATGTCCTCATTCTGCTCCTTGTGTTAATGGAGTGCATCACACTACCAGCTGTTACTTCAATATTATGCATAGCTAACTCAATGTGTAGCTGCATGCAGGGTGCTTTTAGAAGGGTTTGCAATGCCTCATGGAGCAGGCACTCCATTACACAAGGAAGGTTTCTGAATCCCATCATTCCACGTCATCTACTAGATTGAGAGCCACTTTTCAACTGCCCCATCAGCCAAACTGACATTGCTGAACCAAACACAAGAACCCCAAGTGGGGAAGACAGGGAGTGTTATGTGTGTGTGAGAGAGAAAGACTGAGACAGAATGTGTATGTTGGAGGAGAGGCAGTCATGAACCACTTCAGGATCTGTACTTGGAGCCCTTGGCTGCAGCTCATCAGGCTCCTTGTACAACAAGCATTAATGACAAAACCAAAATGACCATAGGAGTCTTATGCCTCCTCTACAGAAGGCTTAAATGCCTGATGCATTCCCACCACTGGTCCGCAGTCCGCTGCCTGCCTGCCTGCCTGCTCTAGACTTCATGAAATTTCCCAGTACAGGTGTATGATCCTGCCACTCCAGGCAAAGTCATGCAGAATGATGCTCTCTGATCACACAATGATCAGTGCCCACCTGTGTTTAGAGGTCTGCAGGTACAGACAGAACAGGATCTATGCTCACCTGTAACCTAAAGAGTGCAGCAGACAACTCTTTTCCTGTTGTCAGTGCAGCATGCGAGTACCGATCAAAATTAGAAGACAGAGATCTCTCTAGATCAAGAAGAAAAGGGTTCAGTGCATTATGGGAAGAGGGGTAGAAGACTAATGAAACTCAAGAAATGTTGTATGTCCTTTACCCCAGCTCACACAGCAAACTGACCTGGGTATGGGACCATATCACAGCCTCAGGTATGTATTTCTCCACACTCCTCAGGCACAGCAGCTGACCAGGCTTCAAGTTGCCTTCAGAAATGTGCCTCTAGAGCTTAGATGTGGACAGCTGAAGGGTTATAGCTAAACCATTTGCATGGACATGTATACAGCCATTAGTAAAGAGACTCCAGAGTGAAAATCATGTCCTATTTCAGGATTATCATAAGTGCCTTTCTCTAATCTTTAGTTTATCATTGCCTTTATAATGGCACTGTTCTAATATATGATCAGTGGGGGAACTGCAGAGCTCAAAAGTATTTTTCCATTCATGACAATCCTACAGATCAGAGGATTTTTATTTTGCAAGGCCTAAAATTAAGTAGCACAAAAAAAATAATTAAAACTCTGAATTAGAAAACCATTGAATATGATGAATTTGTACAATACAATAAAATGAATAAACTGGGAAAGATAATCCAGAAATAACTAGAAATTTTAAAGAAATGAGGTCTTACCTTTAGATCTGTATGACTGATACATTCTTGAAAGGTCACTATTCCATTCCTAGTGGGTTCTTTTAAAGTGCAATGATCCTTATGTTAAGTTGTATCATGCTTAGTTGTCATGTATTGAACTGTAATTTACTTTTTAGATATCCTCCTGTCTTTCCCTCATTGTTTTTGTTGTATCAAAATCAAAAATCTTTAAACTGAAAACCATACCTTTTCAAATAAAACTCACTGAAAGTTAATGTAAAAGTGGAGAGAGAATATCCCCAGGCTTCTTACACAGCTAATATATTTCTGATTTAGGAAGTGTGAAAACAAATGTTTCCATGCGAGTTGGAGAAGCACTTAATGATCATTTTCTTTTTTATGTTGGTCATACAGCATTTTACACTGCACTTGTTCACATATTGTGCACTGCTTTAGCATCTTTACCCAATATGTTATACATACAAGTGATAGGTGGATGCATAGATTTTTCTAAGCAATCTGCTCTAAGAGGCACTTAGAGCAGTGACCTCTTTAAAGCACTTTAAGATAGCTGAAAAGATTTAACACTAATTTTGCTAAATGACTGGACTATTATTGGCAAATTGGTTAATTTTTTTCAAGCATGTCAGTCGGATCAGTTCTAAAATCAATGTCATTTGTCAATTATATTTGATATGTCTTCGCCTTAATACATCTCATGAAAAATGTACAAGTCTATTAACGGTATACACCATAAACTGTGTTACACACAGTTCGTATAGGTTAACGATCTTAAATTTTTAGTTAGAAATGTTATACAGAGGAAGTTCAGTCAGACGAAAAGAAGTGGTAATGACTAACAGTGGCCTTGCAGTCTACCTACCCCTGGAACAATGTAGCTTGAAGAATTCTATTATGCTATGTTTAATGCTGCCTGGAGGTTGCAGGACGGAGCACCCCAAAAGAGTCCCTTCTTACAAACAATATTGTAATCTATTCAGATTCTAGCTTTGACAGAAGAGTGGTAAGAATTCTTCACATCTTAGACTTCCGGAGACTCATCAACAGAGATGAAAAACAGCTTACTATCAAGTTTATTAACCTTTTAAAATATTTTCTAATAATCCTTTAGAGTAATAGAAATATATGGAAACAGTGCTTCAAATAACATAGGGTACGTCTACACTGGAGGCTCTGTTAAATCAACTTAACAAGGTCAACTTTACGTTGACTTAAAGTCAACCTTGTTAAGTCGACTTAGAGCATCCACACTGAAAACTCTTGTCAACTGCCTGCATCCACACTGGCAAGTGCTAGATCGACCCTTCCTGGTGGCCAGAAACTCTGGGAGAGAGTCTGGGGGCCAATTAGATTGATCTAAGGGCTCCTCCCCATCTACACTGGCTTAAGTCAACTTAATAAGGTCAACTTAAGTGTTAAACTAACCTTAAGTGGTGGTGTTATTAAATCAACTTAAGGAAGCGCTTAAGTCGACTTAAAAGCCCAGCGTAGCTGCGGAGGTCAACTTATGCATCCTTGGGTATGTCCACATGAGAGTTTTGTTTTGAAACAACAGCCATTGTTTCGAAATAAAACTTGTTAGGTCCAGACAACGTTTTGTTATTTCGAAAGGATGGGACTCCCTCCTTTCGATATAAGGGCGCTATTTCAAAACTGCTAAACCTCAACTGCAATCAAAATAACCCTTGTTTCAAAAGGGTTGTTTCAAAACAATGCAGTTAGAACATGTTGTGCTAGGGTGTTAGGTGAGGTGGAAGGGGGTGTGGGAGGGTGGTGGGTCCCAGCCGCTCCCCCGCCAGCTTTCCCAGCTGCGGGCTCAAGCCCCCAGCCAAGGGGACCCGCCACTCCCCCGGCTGGGCGGGTGCAAGACCTGCTGGCCCCACAGGAGCCTCAAGGCTGTTCTAGCCCCAGCGGGGTGGCGCGGAGCAGGACCCACTCACCCCGCTGCAGCCCTGGGGCTGCTCTAGCCCCAGTGGGGTGACGGGAGCAGGACCTGCTCGCCCCGCTGCAGCCCCAAGGCTACCACAGCCCAGGCAGGGTGGCGGGAGTGGGATCCTGCCTCCTGCCCACCCTGCAGTCGCCCCAAGCCCTGGCGGCAGGGCAGAGCTGTGGGCTACGGCTCCTGCCCACCTGTCAGCTGCCCTGAGCCTCAGCGACGGGGCAGAGCCGGGGCCACCCAGAGCCACACAGCTCCCCCGCCCAACTTGCCCACTGCAGTGGTGCTGGAGCAAGGGGCAGTCAGAGGGGACCGCGGCTCCGCTGCCGGCTTTTCTGGCTCTGGCTGCAAGCTGAGAGCCAGAGGGGACAGCAGCTCCCAAACCTGCTTGCCCCGCTGCCACGGCGGCAGGGCAAGCGGGTTGGCGAGCCATGGTCCCCTCTGGCTCCCGGCTTACAGCTGAGCTAGAAAAGCAGGCAGGGGAGCCACAGTCCCCTCTGACTGCCCCTTGCCCCAGTGCCACCACAGCAGGGCAAGTGGGCGGGGGAGCCGCAGCCCCCCCCGGCTGCTGGCAAGCCCCCTTGCCCAGCCAGCCTGCTGGGGGACCTGCCCCCCCCGCGTGCTTTTTCACCTACCTGGCTCTCCGAGTGATAGGCAGGCAGGGGATTGGGTGGCAACATGGCCCTGCCAGTGGGCCATGTTGCCACACCTCCCAGGGTGCCCCTATCCGGGAATCAAAATAGCATGTCCACACACAGGACGTGCTATTTCAATTGGAGGGGCCTGCCTTATTTTGAATTAATTTTTTTAAATTCAAAATAAGGTTTTTATTTTGAAATAAGTCATTTCAAAATGACTTATTTCGAAATAAAACTTCACGTGTGGACATAGCCCTTAAGTCGACCTAAGGCTCCAGTGCAGACGTACCCACAGTGTTTAAGTTGCATTACCATGTATAGATCTAATACATAGTACAGCTACTAAGATGATAAAGATGGACTGAAGGTGTATATATTTTTCCCCACATTTTGGATACTCTCAAATGATAACCACATGGTTCATTGCAGGACATGAGCATTTGTTTCCAATGCTACTGTACTAGAAGGGAGAAAAGCCTAAGCTGACTAACACATTCCATTTTCAATGGCTGTTTGCCTTCTAGCTGCAAATATGAATCATCATCTCTGATTTATGTTCCTTCATCACAACAGTGTATGCATGTGAACAGATTCAGGTTCCAGGCTGTAGCCTGCAAATGGGATCAGTCACAGCTGATGGACATTTTGAGTCAAACGATATGAGACTGTCGGAAAAAAGATGCTGGTTTAGAATGATTGAAAGAAACCCAGGGCCAAAGGGATAGAGCTTTAATTGGCACAATGTAAACACACAACAACAACAAAGATTGAGAAGCCTCTGAGTTTTGAATGATGAGAAGCCAATTATGCAAAAGCCTGGAGAAACCATTTATAACTTCAAACATTTTCAGAGGCTGCTACCTCTATGAATGAATTAAATGAATGCTACTGAAAGATTATCATGGCTAGTAAATTATAGCCACTGATTGAAGCAATTGTTTTAAAGCCTCCACATAGTTTCCATTTGCCAGTCTGTGAAGAAATGAATCTAATTGAATTTATCCAGGAGAATAGGGGTTTAATGCTAATTATTAAGACTACTTAACGTGTACAGATTTCAAATAATGCCCACACGCAGACCAAAAACATAGTGCTGAAAGACACTGGGTATATCTGTAGATGATCAAACATGGACACCAATGTTCCCTCAAAGCTGCACTGGCGCGCTGCAGCGCACCCCGCCACAGCCGCCAGCGCAGGGAAGGCAGCCAGCAGCGCACTGCCAGCAGCCAGACTGCTTCGAGGGAGCTCCTGTGGAGCAGGGAGTTTTGAAAACTCCCGCCCAGAAAAGCTCTAACAGAGCATGCCCAGAAAATCTGGGCTTGCTCCGTAGAGCTTCTCTGGCCCAGGAGTTAGGGCTGGGCCTGCCTCGAGTCCAGCCTAGAGGTAAGTTTGAGGGGGCTGGCGGGGGGGGCGAGCAGGAGCGGGGGGGGCGATGCCGGGACCGCAGTGCGAGTGGGAGCGGGGGGGGGGGGCGCCCGGGCGGCTTCGTGGGGGGGGGGGGGAGCGCAGTGAGCAACAGGAGTTGCTCAGCAGCTCTCTCCCCTTAGAGGGAACATTGATGGACACTCAGATAAACTTGAGAAAAACACATTGACCATCTGTGCGTTTGTTTAGCAGAACCAGCCAAAGCACAAATAGCATATAATCAGTTCATCCCTAGGAACTTGATTCTGTTTTCCACCACAGCTGAAAAACTGAGTTATTACCACCATTGCTCACATTCCTTGTGCTCCACTGGCTTGATCCTTCTGAACACCATATAAAACATTCCTTCTGCGGTACTTACAGTATGGCAACTAGACCTTTCAATAGAAACAATAATAAGTAAATGGCAACTAACCTACATGAGCCTGCTGCATTACCTCATAATGCTGTTAATAGCTTGTAACTCTAGCAATATTACTTTTTTGGCACATTTCAAATCTCATATACATTTTATTTCTGTGTGCCAAACTGTGCATACTAAAAAATGGAATAAACCAAGAGCACCCACGGCAGGGGTCTTACTGGAGGAAGTTCCAAACTCAAAAACTGACAGAAGCATTATATACACCACTACAGAAACAGGTCAAAAAGATATTAAAATGAATTTGGAACCCTGGGGAGGGGAATACCTTTTTGTAAAATTACATAAGAGGGTATTTTAAATGCCCTAATATTTATGTAAATGACTATTAATATACGATATCATTTCCACATCATGTAGGTGGTTCTGTGTTATATTTTAAAAAAATGTGATATATCGAAGATAAAAATTTAACAATGATTTCACAATAAGTTATTGCACTGTGTCAAGACAAATGAATTTAATAAGGTTCTCACACACATATAAATCAGGAACATCCAAGAAAATCTGAACTGCTGGTGGAAAAATAAGGAACGTAATATCAGGCTCAAAGCAGGAGAAAATACCATTCCAGTGACAAACCTATTTTTTAAACCAAGCACTCTAGACTTTTCACGTGTACAGTAAGAGACACAGGAAAACATGCATATAATTTTGGACCTAGATTTACATTTTTGATTGGACTTTTCGCCAATTTGCAACCCCAAGTGGCAAGCTACACATCCGTTTACATGTACATGTACTCAAGTTTATGAACCCCACTGTTATAATTATCCATGTGATGTAATCATACACTTCTTCACATACAATCAATTTTCTGTCATCTGAAATGGCCTTTATACGCTTCTCCTAGTGTCCCATAATCACAGCACTAAAAAGATGGCCTTTAGCCTCTGTTCACATAAATTCATGTTTTTCTTTGAGAATATTTAAGAAAACGCTGTCTCATCTTCAAACTGAATTTACTATAACACCAACCACCATCCGTGACATAAATCAAAAAACAGCACTATACAGACCATAAAGAAGCCTTGCTACTGATAAGTGTAACAAACTCAAAGTGAGATTTGTGAAATAATTGGGGGTTTGATTAATGACTAATGCTGTTGCAATTCATCACATTTTTCAGTTTGCAAAGATGTAGATCATTTTATAATTGATAGTTTTACAAGGCACATTACACAAACCTGGAAGAACCTGCAGGGCTGTCTGTTCTCCCATATCCTCTCCTAACAAGACATAGTAAGTGGTGGGCTGGAAGGGCCTGGCCTGGGAAACAAACTGGGCTCAAAGATCAATGAACTAGAATAATCACTTTCCAAAGATCCATTGCTGACCATGCAAAGGGCATACACTTCCAACAGCCCATCCCTGCCCTGAGCCACGTGGCAGAAGTATGAGGTTACCATTGACTGTTCACCTCACATACAAGTTCTTCGTGCTGTGACCATTTCCAGAGGAGTTCACAGATCACCCAGCTGCTCTGTGAGGGAGAAAATGAATCACATGCTTCTTTCAGTATTTGGTCTAGCTAATGTGATTTTACTCCCCATCAAGCTAAAGTGATAACTCCCTTTCTGGCTAGGGTTTAGAATGCCTTTCTTCCTCACAAGGCCAGTGAGATTCCAGATGGCTTTCAAAAGAAATTCTGTTGAAACAACGAATTATCTAACTGATGGCCTTGAGGGACTAAAATCATGCCTACCATTGGCAATGCAGTGGCCCTGAATGCACTTTCCTGAAGCTTTCCACTCATAGGTCACCTTAATTTACAATGATACACAACAAACAAGAGGGGAGGTGGCTAGAGGTCCAATGTTGAAAGTTGTATTATCAGTCCAACAGCATCTATGAAAACTTGTGCTGTGGCTCTGAAGGAGGTTAAAAAAAAATTTCTTGGCCTCCCCACAGTTACTAAGAGTCTCATACAGTGGACTACTCCCAATAGTGGATAATCTGGTTGTTTCTATTTGTTGACACAAGTCAAGTTTTACTGCTGTGGGCTTGGAAGCTGGCTATCAAACACTGCCTCTTTCTCTATACAATATATAGCTGTTAGAGGAGAAAAGGACTGATGCTGGCAGAGCATTTTTATAAAAAGATGTTCAACCACCATGACCCATTCATCCCCCCACTACATCACAGAGCTAAATGTCAACATGTGTAAGAGAATACTGCAAAACTTGTCTTTTTTTCCTTGGGTGTTTCAGGAAGGCTAAAGGGTAGTAATATGAAAAGATACCACAGTTTACACTTTAAAGTGGGGAAAAACTGGGTTGTTTTTTTTTCCAGGGCTGTCCATTATCTTATATCTGGCATTCATTTTATCTTCTCTTACATTATAGACATCTGGAAAATTTCCCAGATGTGAAATAGTATTTATTTTTATTTAATTTATTTTGATGTAACTAACTAAAAAGTCAACTATCCAAGACTTTTGGAGGCCAAACATGCCATTACCAACATAACTAAATCTCAGCTGCATTCAACATGAGCAATTCAACAGGAATGCCATATACAAAAACTCCTTTCTGCCCATTTACCTAGGAAGCATACACATAGCCTTCTGCAAAAATCCTTTCAAAGAGGTGGCTTTTGCATCATTCCTGGAACGTTATCAAGTTTAAACTATTTCAGACTAACGGTTAGAGTACTGTGTGGCAGAAAAAATAAATATAGGCTTTACTTGAATCTTACAGCTTGATCACTGGCATACATTGCACATTAACTACTCCATTTTCTTTCTTTTTTTTTCTTTTTTTTTTATGGCTTGTATAGGATGCAAGTGCTTTAGCCCAAAGCAACTGAGGAAGTAATGGAATCAACATCCTCTCCCTTAGAGTTCAATATCATCAGTGGCCTACAGCAAAAACTGCTGTGGCTATAATGGTTCTGAAGCTCAGAAATGTGTCCATGAAAATGATAAGTGGCTATAGAAATGATTGACGTGTGTTACAATGAAAACTTTTACTGTCACTCACCTAAGTCCAACTCATTAATCACACTATAAACACGACAGCTCAGTGACAACAACAAATTTTCCATTGTAAAAGCTGAAGAACGTCTTATTAACATCGATCTTGTTTACACTGACAGTCATGGGGAAAAAAAGCTAATATCTCGCTGCAAGAAAGGGCTAATAAAGCTCTTAATGTAAACTGAACTAAATATTACCTTAGGTCACGGGTCTCAAACACGCTGCCTGCGGGCCGCATGCGACCCTTAAAGCTATTTCCTGCAGCCTGCAATCAACACGATTGTTTCCGATATTTGCAATATCATTGTATGGAAAGGTTTTAGTGGTGCAGCCCTCAGGCTAACATACTAATCCTCATGCAGCCCTCGTGGTGATTTGAGTTTGAGACCCCTGCCTTAGGTGTTTCCTTCCTTGTGCATCCTAAAATGGAAACACATGATTACTTCCATCCAAACTCTGCTGAAGAGAAGAAACACAACATAAAATCAAATGATTATTCTGGGGGCTGTCTTTCTGATTGCATTAACTGCCCTCTTTTCATTTCAACAATTTGAGATATGGTACCATGAGATGAAATGTATTTATCACATTGTCATCATAATGAGAGATTTCTTAGTAAGTTACAAAGCAGGTCTGCCATTTTAGCACTCTCTATTGATTTCTGAAGTGTTTCTTCCTAAGCCACTCCTCAACGATTCTTTACATGGCAAGTGAAGTGCAGTGATTCAGTCCTTTTTAATTTTTAACCTGTTTTACTAGCTTAAAAGGTTCTGAGTACTCAATTAACCACCAGCATATGACTGTGTACCACAAATATGGTGATAGCAAACCATATCATTTTATTATTTCCTGGATAAGGATCGTGAAATGAAACCAAAACTCCAGGTGGGAAAATATCAACTTCCCAAACATTAAACAAGAGATTGCACTTAACCATCTTTCCACCTAAATGACCAGAAAATAGAATGTATACAAAGTAAGAATCTTGCCACAAAAACAGCCATTAATTCTTATCATAAAATCACAGAAGACTGGCGTTGGAAAGGACCTCAAGCAGTCATCTAATCCAATGTCCTGCTCAGAACAGAAGCATCATGAATTAAATCATCGAAGTCATGGCTTTGCAAGCTGGACCTTAAAAAACCTGTAAAGATGTAGATTCCACCACCTGGCCTGGTAACTCATTAGTGTTTTACCGCCCTGCTAATGAAAAAGTTGTTCCTAATATTCAACATAGACCTCCACACTGCAACTTGATACCACTGCTCTTTGTTCTGTCATCTGTCACCACTGAGAAGAGCCTAGTTCCATCCTCTTTGGATAGTTTCAGGTAGTTGAAGACCGCTATCAAATACCCCTACCTGTGGTAACCTGCCAGCTCTATGTTCTTGGGGAACCAGGGAGCAGTACACAATCTGCCCGATTCATGAATGACTCCCTAGCTCCCAGCCTGTGCTTGAATCAGAACTGATCAGAGAAAAGACTTACAAAAAGAAATGAAAAGGCAGTGGAAGACACACCTAAACCATTCTGATAAAGATGTCAGGATTAAGTTAACTCCCCTAGCTTCATTTGCATCAAAGATGTGACAAGGAGGCATGTCCACTAGCATACAACATGGAAAACAAAGACTGCATGGCACAGGCCACATTTAACTCAGGGACCAAGGAAGTAAGGAAGCACAGCATGATGGGGGACCTCTACTCCTAATGTTAATGAATCCACCTGTTTACATCCCCAGCTCAGCAGTCACCAGAGTAATTCTAGTAATCAATCCTCTATTGGCATCCAAATACTGAATCCGCCTAATTGCACTGTGAGCTCCCTGGAAGGGACACCATCCATAGCCAGGAATGATCACTTCCTATTGTCCAGCTTAAACAAATCAACTCTGGTATACCTCTCTGACTCATCATTTACCTATAAATAAATTTAGTGTCCTCCCTTGAACCACTGTTTCTTCCCTACAAAAACTCCTATCCAAGGTCAAAACTCTGTTCTGGTGCTTGGATCCAAACACTGCACAGGCTCTACTGGGACTTCACCTTTTTCCTTGACTAATCATTTTAGGTCTTGCCTGTCTCAAGCACTTTGGACAGTAAGCTGAACAGGGAGTCTTCAACCTGTTCACGTTATGCTGAGTGGAAAGATCCCAACTCTCTCTCTCTTTGGATAGTCCACTTTTCCCCCTCAGACCTCATTTGACCTCTCCTCTGTCATGTCAGGTATAACTTTCTAAACCTAACTTTTCTAATCAAGTTTTGGCTAGATTTCCCCAATATTCCAACTTAAATCTTGTAGTATTGTTTGATTGGTTCTCTCTCCTTTTATGGCTATTTCTATTGGTATCTTAAATTATATATACCTGACAATAAAATAAACTTTTATAATAAAGCTAGTTTGCTGCCAGACTCTCTCCAAACTTTGCCTACTCTTATGTGTTCTCTGCTTCCCTATTTTCTTCTGCAGCAACACTCTTCCTACCTATGCCAGAAATCCCTCCAGGATTTCAAAAATCCTGTGGGATTTGTTCATCATGAGGTTTACTTCCAGAATAACTGTAGTGTGAAAGTGGAGACAGATGTATTGAACCTGTGGCAGTTTGTAACTGCTGTTCAACTCAGCCTACTGATTATAAGGGCATATAAGGGTGCAGCTTGAAATTGCTCCTCAACTCAGCCTACCAAGTCTGTGGACATATAACGGAAGCAGATGGAAAGTGCTGCTTGACCCTGCTGAGTCCAGGCTGGCTCACTCAGATGTGTTCTGTTAGTATCTGTGTATGTATGTCCACACACCAGATTCTAGGGCTAGAGGAACTCAACCTTGGGAAGCCTAGGTCTTGCAGAGTAGCTCCATTAGCATTGGACTTGCAAAAGGGAGAACCAGAGCTCCAGATGGACACACAAGTGACACAAGCAATATAACAAAAAAATTATAAAAATACTCCAACCTCCCTCCCCAGCAACATAACCCTAATATAAATAAGCACACCACAAAGTGACAGACAAATCAGGTAACACCTCACTGTTCTCTTCTGCAGACTACATAAGCCCAGTTCCCTCAGCCTCTCCTTATAACTCATGTACACCAGTCCCCTTGTTATTTTCATTGCCATCTGCTGCACCCTCTCCAAATTGTCCACATCCTTCCTATAGTGGGGGGCCCAAAGCTGGACACAACACTCCACAGTGCTGACTAGAAGAAAATAATCAGCTGGCAATGTTCCTTTAAATTCCCTCAATCAAACTGGCAATGCTGCTTTAAATACACCGCAAGATCCCATAAGCCTTTTTGGCAACAAGGACACACTCTTGACTCATATCCAGCTTCTTGTCCACTGTAATATCCAAGTCCTTTTCTGCAGAACTGCTGCTTGGCCAGTCAGTCCCCAGTCTGCAGCAATGCATGAGATTCTTCCATCCTAAGTATAAGACTCTGCATTTGTCTTTGTTGAACTCCATCATTTTTTTTGGCCCAATCCTCTATTTGTCCAGGTCACTCTATCCTGTCCTTACCCTCAAAGGTACCTACCACTCCTTCCAGCTTAGTATCAACTGCAGACTTGCTAAGAGTGCAGTCTAACCATCATTCAGATCACTAAGGAAGATGTGGAACAAAACCAGCTCAATCCCTGGGCCACACTGCTTGATACCAGCTGCCAAGTTGACATCAAGCCATTGATCACTACCCATTGAGCCTGATCTAGCCAACTTCCTGAGCACTTTATATTTCATGAGGAAGATAACACTGAAAGTTTTGCTAAAGTCAAGGTATATCATGTCCATGGCTTTCCCCACATTCACGGAGCCAGTCATCGCATCACAGAAGGTTATCAGGCTGGTCAGGCATGACTTGTACTTGGTCAATCCCTACTTACTGTTCCTGGTTACCTTCCTCTCCTCCAAGTGCTTCAAAATGGATTCCTTGAACACCTGCTCCATATTTTCTCCAGGGACTGAAGTAAGGCTGATTGGTTTACAGTTTTCCAGATCCTTGTTGTCCTCTCTTTTAAATATGGGCACTATATTTGCCTTTTTCCAATGGTCCAGGAGCACCCCAATTGCCACAGGTTTTCAAAGAATACAGCCAATGGCTCTGTAATCACAGCAGCTGACTCCCTCAGCACCCTTGGATGCCTTAACTTTCTCAGAGGAATAATTAAAGTTCAGTCCTCACTCAACATCAGATAAATTTCAGTATCAAAAGGCTACTTCATAAAATACAATCATGAAGTGTCAATTATAAACATGCATTAAAAATTTAGTCAGTCATCTACTATTGCAAATAAGATTCTTATATTTTGTGGCATGTCAGAGAGGGAAGCTGCCAACAGCATGTTCTCTCTAATCTATACAACAAACTAGACACCTAGGACTAACCCATGCCACCCAACTCAGTCTTGAAACAAACTTGAAACCTTAAACAGTGGGGCTGTGCCATTGCATTGTAGACTTCCAGGCTTGGACTGCTGCCTGTGTTCTGGGACCTCCCACCTCACAGGATCCTAGAGCCTGGGCTCCAACTCAAGCCCAGATATCTACATCACAATTAAATAGTCCCACAACCTAAAGCCTGCATTCCTAAGCCAAATGGCATGGGCTAGCCATGTGTTTTTCACTGCAACATAGACATACCTAAGCAGACCCTCAATCTTGGCCCTAAAAAGTTGGAATCCCTTGTCCTTCAAGTCATGCTACAGGAGCTGTCTGTTCACTCAGACTCCTAGGGAAGAAAAGATATGGTAAAGTAATCTACAAATGACAGATGTGGACCCATTTCCATCACTGAATGGTTATTTTCTGAGGGGGGTTTGGAGAAGAGAAGCTGCTGCTTTAGCTTGGTTTGTTGAATAACTGTATTTATAAGGTTTACAACAGGAACTCTTAAAAGATACACTGTAAATCAGATTAAATACATAAACAGAAAACAAACATGAAAATATGGTTGATGGCTCACATGTGTGTTATTTAGTTTGTGGTATAGAGTAGCCTATTAGACAGTGCAACAGAAAGGTCACAGGAGGCAATAGCTCAACACAGAAGCAGAAGCCTAACTGAGGCCTGGTCTAGACTGACAGTGAAATTCAACACAGTGCTGCTAACCTCATCGTTCTGCAGCCTGTGCTTCCACTGTCAGAGCAGTAAATTTGAAAAAATGGAGTTGTAATTCAATCTGCTAACACCACCCCTGCAAACAGCATAGCAGTGAGGTGGAAATCTCCAACTCCATCTTAGGTCCTTGTAGCCAGAGAGCAGCTTTTCCAGTTTTTCATCTCTTTACCATGGCAATATAACTCCTTCCCTGCCTGCACCCTTGGGAAGTTTTCAATTAATTCTTCTCGCCGCATGAAGGACTGTGCCTCTCTATTGTATCTGCAACAGAGAAACAGCAAGGAACCCTTTTTCTACTTCTTCTTTTCTTTGGAGAAGAAGGAAGGAGAAGTAAATGGAGGACGACTGCTCCTCCACAAGCCCCTGTGCCTACTACCCACATTTCAGGAAGTAATGTGAGCAGTAGGGATGCAAGACCCCGAGGAAGCAATCTGGTGTGATCATTTGCATTCACCTTCTGTAATTCGACAGCCTAAGATCAAATTACAACCCCAGCCCCAGTGCAGACAAGCCCTGAGAGGCAGTTATGTTACCCTCTATAAGTGATGACAGTTACTGCATATCAAAACCAGCATGGTGCAAAATATGCATCAACTTAAGCAAGGTTCAGGAGTTTACCACTTTGGTAGTTTTCCTGTGGATCAAGTACAATCTTTGCTTAGGAATGATTAATTTTTCTGGACAAAAATCAATATTTGCTAAATATATGTCTAGGCAATAGGAGTATGAAGTTCTCATGCAAATCACAAACAAAACTTTTTACCTCTAAGGTTTCCTGACTTACCTTCTTTCTAAAGATACATCCCTAGAGCTGAGCATCTTTCTCATACCTGTAAGAATGTCTGTCTTTTGGGAAACCATAAGAACATTTTAACAATGGAGTCAGTATTAACCAAAGGTAATATAAAAATAGAATTGACAGAGAAACTGTAAATAGCTTTGGGACTATTTATACAAACGGGCTCTGTGTGGCTCTGAAAACCAAAGCCCTCCATATGTGTGCAATTATTAAAAGACTGGATCATTCAAGTATGAGATTTGGATGGCTGCCCTATCCCCACTTCAATATTTCAGAACAAAATAAAGAAGCTATGCAGTTCTGAAACTCCACAGGAGATATGTGCTGGATGCTTTAGAAACTAAAGCAACATTCTAGATACATTTTATTGTACAAAAATATAAACCAGCCACAGAGGTTTATTTTACATTTATAAAGTAATTTGGTTTTTAAATTTCAGCTTATATACATAGTTGAGTTTCCTCTAGTCTATTTCCAAAATGGGAGTAGTGCATACTATAATCAAGTGACACAAAATATATACATTGACTGATTGTTTATTATGTTTATTATGTTATAGCACAAGAGACTTTGTTTAAACACAGGAATAAAACTACTATTGGTTAGTGCTGCATGGTGTGCAAAACACATTTTTCCTCCCTTTCATAATGGAACCCATGCAAGCCATTTTCAAAGTGCGCATTCATGTGTGGGTAATATTTTAAGAAAGATAAAAATCTAAACTTCCAGCAAAACTGTGTTTGAGGCCTAGTACTTATATTCCTGCACTTTACAATTTTGGGTAGATGTTTACAGGAACTTTCATAGGTCACCACATTTCAAAAATAAATCATGCTTGAGTCTTTACAAAAATCAAAATAGTACCATGCTTTTAAGTTTGATAGCCTATAAAAACATAAATACAACGCAAAATTTAGCACATTCAAAAACCCTAAACCATACAACATAATCAATAAAAATCCTTAACACATAGTATGTTCCATCTTCTCACATTGCCTCTCCCTGCTGAGGAAAATAAGAAATACACTCCCCATTTTACAGAGACAAAACAGAAAGTGATTAAGGTCAAAGTTTTCTAACTTGGGTATCTAATGGTCCAAAAAGTAGCCTGCAGAGTCAATAAAAATGGACAATCTTTAAAATGAAAAAAAAAAATCAAATAGCTTTTAATTCAAATTTGGTTTATTTTTACTTCACATATTTTGATCTAAATTAATGCAGATTTATTTTTTAAAACAAATGCTTAAATTAAACTTGAAATTGAGAATCTATTTTAACAGTCTAAGCTTATTATCTATTAAAATCATATCAGTCAAGTACAAAAAGGTAGTATTGAGCAATACATGCATGTTGCCAACCTATAAAGAGCCATATAACTGAACTGGTGAAAAACACAAAGGACCAGGAACCATAGTTTGCTGCAGTGCTAACCCAACTTTTGGCAGCTGCAGCAGCAGCAGCAGCCGCCTGTTCTTCAGGTGCAGAGAGAATACTTATTCATTTCAGTTTATTCAACTAGTTTGGTTCAAAGACTAGTTCAATCAAAGAAACCAGTTATAAACTGAAAAAGTAGGAAATTTTGTTTTCCTTTTCCAATCTACAGATAAAGACAAGCGGTAACAGGATGAGAGAGACTAGCTCTCAAAATTTTAAGGAGGTAGTAACCAGATATGGTCAGTTTAATTAATAACTACAGATACTTCCTTTCTAAAAATAAATCAGTTAGTTTTAAATGCAAAACATGTTCTGATAAAATTTTTGTATGAAAAGGGTTTATGTATTCAGCATTTTTCACGTGTAGCCTTACTGAATTCAAAAAGAAAAAAAGAATCAAAATAGTGCTTTAGTGCATTTAATTGCATTTAAATTTTCATTCAAATTGGCACGAAGTTAAAAATCAAGTAGTAAATTTGAAATGCATCATTCACCATTTTCTAACATAATAAAAATATAAAAATTAAGAATTTGAATAAATGTATGGAATAATTTTGTATAGATAATAATGTGCCCTCCCGGTTAACAAAAAGAAACACCAAGTTTAGTATAATGGCTATATTTAGTTGCAAAATCAACTTATTTTAATGATTAACAACTAATGCACTTCTTTCCTGGGACCCTGCTTTACGTAAACAACTTAAAAGTACCAATACATAATATGATTAATACCAATGATAAAAAAAAATCAAGGTTTCTTCACTTGCTGATTTAAATCATGTTTAAAATCAGCAATTTCAATCAACACACCCTGGTAACCTGACTTCAATGTGAGGTGTGATCAGCATCTATGAGAATCATACATCTTACTGAAGTAGCAAAGTATGACTTTGTGTGTTTAATTTTAGCCACTCAAGTTTGAAAACTTATGGGCATACGTCAAAGCCATGATTTGGATATTGGTTTTCCCAAATCCCCATCCTCAACTCCTTCCACTGGCCAAACTGACTTTTTTCAAGTTTCTGCTGCAGAAGATGGGTTCATGATGCCTGCTCTAAGGCAGACCAACTAATTTAGACTATTCTTTGTCCTACTACTAATCTCATTAACACATGGCCTGTAATTAAAAATGGTTCAAATCTTTTAAAATGTGCTCTGGCTCATGTGTTAAATGTGAAACTGACAGATCAGTCTTGCTACAAAAAAACTCCTCACTCTTATCTTCTAAGCATTACTCCCATACAAGTCAAACAACCTTATTTCCTTGCATTGATGATTATTCTCGGCAGCAGAGCAATATTATATTGCCCTCTAATGGATTATTTGGATCACTGCACAAAGCTAGGTTGGGTTTTAGAAACACACCTCAAAAAATAAACACAGTTGCAGCAGAAATAGCTAAATTCATTGTTGTTTCTGTTCTGATTTTCATTCAAATTTTAAAAAATAAATGAGAATATTACAGAACCTTTTATCCTCAATCTAATCATTGCATCTGTTCTAATACAAACTTCAAAGACAGCCTGCAACATTGGAGTGCATGCACTTTTTTAAAGTAGTTGAATTTAAGTAGAACATGAAAATTGTAAGTAAAAAGTTAGTTGATGTTGTCGTCTAGCTAGTAGGCTGAATTCTCTGATGGCCTAACTCCACTGGATTCTACTGAGTTATAGTAGCAAAAAATCTTACCCAACATTTTTGCTTCAAATAACAAAAGAAACAGCCCAGTTGGAATCACTGAAATGTGTAACTTTGCTCCACTTGTTACCAGTTGAAAGTGCCCACCCTTTCCAGACGAAAGAGACTACTTAGTTTCTAAGCACACTTATCCCTAGATTTTACCAAAAGACAGATTGTGTGTAATTCCCATCAGTGATTGTTTTACTTTAACAGACATCCTTTTGGTATAGTTTGAAGATTCTAAAACCAGCACATACCAAAAATGATGTATTAAGTAGATACAAAGGACATGTGGGTTCCCACTAGCATTAGACTTGTCTATATCTTTCTGGAGCTGTTCAAATACAGATATCAAGCTCCTTTTTAAGTTTAATAAGGGGTTTTAAACTATCATATTGCAGCCTACACAAACATATGAGACAAACATTTTACTGCACATAAAAGCATGCACATCTAGAGCAAGAGTATTTTACACCATTTCAAGATATAGTAGAGGGTGTCAGACTGCATATGAGAGCCAACAGAAACAGAAAATTAAGAATTAAAAGCCACAAATTAACTATTCTTACAGGAGAGCATTTCTCACAGTTAACTCTGAAAAACAAAAAATCACCTTGAGTAATTAACCTGTATTAAAGCCCGTACACAATGGCTTTCAGACTTGAAAGCTCATTTTAAACTACTTGTCGCTGTATCTTAAAATGTTTATTAAAATTAAGTACATTAAATAAAACAAATGGCTTGACTTTTTTGGGAGATCTCACCATAAACTGTTGCAACAGAAAATGTGTTCTATGACTTCTCTTGATATACAGTCCAGTGTGCTGCTGTGACCCACCGATTCCCACTCCTGGATCCCAACCCACCCCGCTTTGCCAAGTGACCACTCACTTCTGAGTCAGTCCACTTAAGCCTCTGGTGTGCAACCAGTCCCAAGCAGCAGGTGTGCACCCTCTGGCTACTCGAGGGACAATCCTCCAGCAAGTATTCCTGGCCCTGGTTATCACACCAGGAGCCACTGTCTACAGAGACTGGGACCCACTCCCAGCCACCATATGCTCAAGTCCATCCATTTAACAAAGAAATGGATTGTGCCCAGCCTTCTTCATTTACACCCTCTAAAGATCACACAGACAACTACTACCTTATTGATCAGATTATAATTCTAAGTGAGAATATGGTCAATCATGGCAGAATCACAATATAAACGAGTCAGGAGAGACTGCAAGGAAATAAAAGGTAAAACATTCATATTAACCTAACATCTCTACTTAAACTGACCTCATAGTCCAAGTTCATGCTCACAGGTGTTCGGCTGTTAGACATCTGCACAGCTAGTCTCTGTCTGAGACCTGGCTGGGCTCAGATCTTATTTAGAGTTGTTTCAAGATGGAAAGTCCCAGGGCAAAGGCTTCTGGTCCTTCCCAGTGTCTTTTTTTGCCTCCAGACCCCCTTGAGCTCTTCCATTCTGGGCACAGATGATCCCTTTGTCTCTTCTGAGCCACCTCAATTAGCATATCTTTGTTGTCTCCTCCAGGCGCTGGTTTGCTTGCTGCAAGAGAAAGCTCTGTTTGTCTCTCACCCCTGAGCCATGCTAAACATGCTACACACCTGAGCACATGCATGATGTTGTAGGAAACTTGATAACCTATTCTACATGAGTAGTATGGTATCAGCATCCATAAAAAATATTGCATGGTTTAATTGGCCTAAAACCATACAATTCTAGTGTATAAGTGAACAGAAGAATCATATAGATCAGTGGTTCCCAACCTGAGGTCCAGGGACCCCCAGGGGTCTGCAGACATGTTGCAGGGGGTCTGTGGAGCTTCTCCCTACCGGGACCAGAATCCAGCTACAGCCCTGATGCTCCCCGTCAGGTGTGACTCTCCTCGCCCATGGCTGGATCCTGGCAGGGGGATAGGGCTGCAGCAGTTCCCTAGCAGGGGCAAGGGCAGGGGGCCATAGCTGCCACGGCTCAGCTCCCCAGCATCATGGGTCATAATGGCAGCAGCACTGCTCGCCAGCTGTCCCAGTGGCACCACCAGAGTGGTGCAGGCCAGACCCTGCCTGTGAGGGCCAGGTTACATAATCAGTCGGGGGGGGCACAAAGATTTTTTTTTTTTTTTTGTCAAAAAGGGGTCCCCAGCCTGAAAAAGGTTGGGAACCACTGATATAGATCATAACCCAGAGTGCACAAATGTGCATCCTGTGACAATTGTGGATCTGTTTGTTTAAAATGTTTTGGTAATGAAGCAGTAATCCATAAAAATCAAAAGAAATAAAAGACAACTCCACTTTAATTTGTACAGTGTCCAATTGATAATAAAAAACTGGGTCATATAAAATTAAGAGGACTAGGTTTCCTCCTCATTATACAGCTATGTGATTCCACAGCAGTCATGGTAGCTGTATGCGCACTGGGGCAAAATTTATGCCAGAAACGAAGGTAAGCTCAAGGCCCTCTGTAAGGAGGATCCATTGCCCAGAGGGATAGGAAAGAGAGCACAGAGATCAAAGGCCTCCAACCCAAGCCTCCCATGCATGGCTCAAAACAGACACGAAAAGGGGGCAATGTTTAGGGCAGATCAGTCAAGAAAAGCAGTTACATGATCTGAATTTATTTGGTTCCACCAATACAAAATCCCCATGCTGAACTTGCAGGGCCTTAGTTGTATACTGGATACCATGCAGCACCACAGCCCATGTGGCAGTTGTAGAACAAATTTCCTTCCCTCCTTAGTCCTCAAACAGTTCCCAATATAAAGCCTGTTTACTTAGGTTACAGAAAGGACAGTGAACATCATATCTGGATTGCTTACATCCTTATGTAATCTATTCCACGCTGCAGTATCAGAGCCTTGCTATTATTATGCAGAGAGAAACAGGGCTCTGCAATTAAAGCTGAAACCTGCATTCTATCCTGTCTTTCATGTTGACAAGTTCCAAAGGGGCAGCCGTGTTAGTCTAGTTCAGCAAAACGAACAACGAGTCCCATGGCACCTTCAAAGACTAACAAATTTATTTATCACATCAGCTTTCGTGGGAGAAGATCCCATTTCATCAGATGCTTTGAAGATGGAAAACTTACAATAAGTAGACATTGTAAGTTACACCAAGTTCCCCATCTTCAAAGTGTCTGACAAAATGGGATTTTCTCCCACAAAAGCTCATGCGATAAACAAATTTGTTAGTTTTTAAAAGTGCCAGGGGACTCCATGTTTGTTTTATCATCTTTGCCTATGTCTACACTAGAGGGCTCAGCTAAGTCAAATTAAGAAGGTCAACTTAAAGTCGACCTAGAGTGTCCACTTTTTCTAAGTTAACCCTCAGGTCCCTTGGCTTAAGTCAATTTTATTAAGTCGACTTAAGTGGCTACCCTGGCTTAATTCAACTTAATAAAGTCAATTTAGGCAACCACATTTTGTTATGTTGACTTAAAGTTGACTTGAAGAATAAGAGTTATTAAGTCAACTTAATCAAGTGCTTAAGTTGACTTAATAAATGCCCAAATGTGGCCATGGAGTCTCTTAAATCAACTTAAGCCTCTGGTGTAGACATACTCTTTCATACATATTCCCCTAACCTGCCTAACTCGAGCCAAGCCTTCATCCACTGCAGCCAACAGAAAAACACCCATTTTCTGGAAAGGGTTTTCACTTTGAGCTAGATTCCTAAACAGTGCTGTCTGATCTATTTAGACTGTAAACTCCCTCCCACCATTTTTGCTTCTTTGTTTGTTTGCTTGGTTAGTTGGTTGGTTTTGTTTGCTTGCCTGCTTGTGTGTGTGTTTGTTAATCTTGCATGCCTTTATCTACAGAAATGAATGTGTACTTTACTGATGCAGAGGAACATGTCAGACATTTGATCTGGTACGTACCCTATACTTACACTTGCATTAGAGCACAACTACCTCATGCACCTGCAAATTGCTTAAGGACTTGTGACTGGTACATATTACATGTCTGCTTAGTAAACACCTCACAAGGAGAGAAAGCCTCAAATGCTGTACCTATGTGAAAGGAACAACTCAGACATCCCAAAAGTGATGCACTTCAATTTGAAACATTTTAACGCTACTTTCATCCTATTTCCAAAACCAGTTTTCAACTTACAGTGAACACTTGTTTGTTTCATGTATGCTATGCCTTCAACCAGGGCCCCCACACACAGGGAGGAAAAAGGGTACACTTCAGCAGGGCCTAGAAGCCCTAAGGTGCCCAATCTAAGCTGCCACCCCCTTTATCAAGGGACCCGTATTATAAATTTCATCGGTCCCCCCCCAAAAAAAATGCTTGGGCCCTTCTTTCAAGAGTCTTAACACACTGCTCTGTTTGTGTACTTCAGAAGAAGGAAGGCACCTCTTATTAAACAAACTTCTCTAGCATTACTATATCTATTGCAATGGAAAAAGGATTCCAGAGTACATTTACCACAGGTGACTTTCATCTTGTAAAGCACCTACCAGAGTCAAATAAATTACACACTTTTTAAATAGGTTTAGTTTTGGTTCTTTGCAAATCTTTGGACCTTGTTAGTATAACACAAGCCATAAAAATCAATTCATTCATTTTGTGACCTTTACAAGAGTAAATGTCCTAATATTTAGGTTGAGCATTTACAGCAGATTTCTCATAACTGATCCATACTCTAAATTACCAGTAAATACTCAGCATCTGGGATTTCCAGATGACATTCACTGGAGTTCCATGCAAGGACAAGTGCATAATATGCATATGACATCCACAGTTCAGACTGGACATGAGGCCTCTGCATTAGAAGAGTTAAATAAATAAAGTTGGCTTTGCTCAAGCTTTCATTCATGATGCTGATTGAAACGAATCATTACCAAGGAAACTACCAAGATCTTGTGCTGTGATTCTAGTTCACTCAGTTTTCATGTATGAATAGAAGGGTATGGGAAATAGGGAAAAATGGGGAAGAGAACTGACCTTGCATCCCTGCATATACTACATGTTCAGTGCTTAATACTGTTAGGTTTGTTGCTTCCTGAAGCAAGGACTTGAGAAAAGAAGGAGAAAAACAGGCATTAAAATACTTTATCTGACTTCTGAAACCATTAAATACACAGAATAACAGAAAGGTGAATGTTAGCATACCAAAATTTTGAATGGTGGATGACAGGTGACAACCTACAGTTTATATCACGGAGTTAAAGCAAGTCACAGCAGAAACCTCAACTCATCTGTTATCACAGATTAAAGCAACAGAAGTACATATATTTTTCTGGTGATCCATGCTTCAATTCCCACTAAAAATATTGGATTTAGCCAACATTTTAAAGAGAGTTACTCTTTATTCTTGCATTGAGGCTCAACTTAGTAAAGATTAGAAACACACAAACACAAAGAACCAAATAACTCCTGCAGTAAAATCCTACCATGAAAGAGAGATTTCAGTCTAAAGCAACAACTGCTCCTCAATTTGGAATATTATGCTGTTAAGCTTATGGAAGCTGGGGCAATTTCAGAAAAGCAATGCAATTTCAAGTATCAATTTCAGTCCTGTTCCAGGTGAACAGAACTTTCAGCTACTCGATTTAAATCTAAGAACTAAGAAAAACTGCTAAGTTGGCAATGACTTTTTCAGACATGATACTATACCCAACCTGTGGTCCTGAATATCACAACTTCTGGCACCTAAACTCAAAAAGTACAGCAGTTTTTATATCCCAGACCACCCAAAATCTGACAGTCTATTTACATAACAGCCTTGCTTCTGACATATCTGTAAAGTGAACTCTCAGCACCCAAAACTGTGCTACTCACAATTTCAACAAACAAACAAAACAAACCAACCAACCAACCACACATTTACAGAGGGAAAATACTGCATCCCTCCCTGTTCTCTGCAAAGTTTGAGTCACACAAGTTTAAAAAGTAGAATTCTAAAAACAAACATTCATACAGCAATCATCTAAATCAATTAATGATCACCTGGTTTGCAACTTTTAAAAATAAAGAACCAGACACTGCATTCTTAAGAAAATAAGAATAAAACTACCACTTCACATTTTAAAAACAGAAGGATAAGAAATGAATGAAATAAAATATCGCAACAAAACCCCCACTGGAGAGTGCTAAGCAACTGGCAAAACAATTTGATAGGCTGAGAGAAAATGCTGTCTAACAGATACAGGGCCTGGGAGAAAGATTAGAGTGAGCAGGAATATGGAACTGGAAGTCAGCACACAGACAGCTTCCGAGTATGTTTGAACAAACTTATCGTAGCAACTCTATAGAATATCAAGGAACTGTGGAAAAGGTGGAGGTAACAGAGCAAATCAACCAACCTACTTGCTTTAAGGGAAATGTTTTAAATAATTCTCATTATCAGAAACTGCTGCACATACCTGAAAGAGATATGAAAGAGGTAGATGCTAAGGCAAGGTATTCTGGGACTATCATTCTAGGAACAAGTAAAATGTCAGCCCAGAGCACACGATTTGGTGTGACCACCCTAAGACTATAATAAAGGAAGCACAAGCCAAAGAAAAACCAGTGGTTTGTGCAGACAAGAGAAAAGAGACAAATAAGGAAAAGCTAGAGGCCTTCCCAGAGATGCTGTAAGAAGCCCTATGAGCACTGGTGTCAGCAACCTCCCTGAGACAAAAAAATAGGGGGGGGGGGGCTTTAGGTTGTGTTACTTAGCACAGATCTCAGAATACATGTCATCTGAGCCTCAAAGGATCACGAATAACCTGAACTTTAGTCTGTTTTTAGAAAAGTCTGAAACTGCTTTCAAGTAATACATTTGCCCTTGAGCCCTCCCCATACCCCACCCCACTACTTTTTGTGGCTTACACTTTCATTTTCAATTTGTTTTTTAATAAGCATTTTTCCCCACTATATTATGAACAGAAACACAAGAAACTAGTTAACTTCAAGGGAAATAGTGAAACTAGCAATTCAAAGAGCTTTTATTTTGCTGTGACATTTTTAGCGTGACAGTTCTTTCCTGGACCCAAAGAAGAGCGCTAAGTAGCTCAAAAGCTTGTCTCTCTCCCCAGCAAAAGTCAGACCAATAAAAGGTATTACCTCACCCACTTTTTTCTCTACAAGGTACAAAAGGATAATGGAAGACTGAATTAGTCCAAGCAAAAAGATCCAAACTGTTGACGTAACTGAATTTGTCGAACTGTTTGAGGGACCAAAGATTAAGTAGGGACCAAAGATCAATGGCCTAAAACTGGTATATCAGAAACTCAGCCTAACTAGTATAGTAAATAATGAGAGAATGAGTTATTCTGCTCATTTCCTTCAGGGGTCCTTAAAAAAAGATTTGAGGGGAGAACTGTCTAGCGGAGAGGCAGGTGAACTGAGAGAAATAAGATTTAGTACCATGTCTACCACCATCATCTTCCAGGATCCATCATAATGCCAATGCTGGGTGTCCATATTTGCCAAAGGGAAAAAGGGATGCCATGCTGGCTTGGCCAAGCCCCTCCACCCCTCCAGAATAAAGCTGACACAAGCCACCTCATGCAGGGCTGGTCTGACTCACTCACCAGATCTGGGTTGAATCCCCCGTCCCCTGCAAAAGGCTGCCAGGGGTACCTGGCATCCCCACCCACCTGAGCTCACCATGCTTGGCTGCTGTTGCTGCTTCCTCTCCCCAACACACCACTCTGCCACACTAATGGGGACAGGGCATTGTTGGTCACTGGGAACGAACTGGAGCTCTCACAGTTTTTGCATGGTATACTGCTTGAGACTGCACAGCTGTGCGCTTCTATGTACTTGAGACAGACGGTAAAAGTAACATTATTGCATGAAGTGGAACAGAAACCACTTTTATAGCCTATTATTTACCTGTTTCATGCAGACAATAGAATATGACACTATTAAGAACTAAAATTGTTCACAGAAGTGGAGTAGACAGTCTGACTTTTACTTAAAGAAGGCAGCCAGCAACTGTTTCCCAGCATACATAGCCACTTAGAGGTGGTGGTTGTGATTTGATCTTTTATGGCAACTATTTTTAGAGTGTAATGAATATAAAATGGAATTTAAAAAAAAACAGCACTGAAGGCATTGTTAGAAGCATGAATACTACTACTAACTTAATAAGTCCCCTGGAAATTAACCTCTCTCAACTTTTGGTAAGGATGGCAATTATTCTGTAAATGTTCAAATTAGGAAATAATTGTGTGTGTGTGGAAATAGTTAGAAAATCCTGGAGATTGTTTCTTACATTGTATTCATTTTATCCTACTATAAATGCATCTCCCTATTCCTTCTATACGTCTCCTGAAGTTTATACCAATGTGCTACTAAGAGAAGACTGCCTGCCCAATGGACTACGTTAGCACCCTTTACTTTAAAACACTGTCATGAAATATCTCTTCTTAACTAATAAAAATCAACTAAAAATTTGTACTTTAGAGCCTTATTTTCTGATGTTTTTACCAAGGACTTTTGGGTCAATTTAACTTCAGGCACATCACTCTGATTTGAACAGAAAAAGGGAAATGTTTACCTTACTAACAACAGGCTTAGAAAATCTTAACGGGACAGATGAGAAATAAAAAAAACCAGACTTCAAAACAGATGACCCAGCCCCTTAATGCTGGGATTCTGAAGACCAACAGTTAAAACACATGGAAACCGGAAGGTGTGATAGACAGTTTCAGCTGCCGTCATAACACATTTGAAAATCATATGATGATGGAATCCAAGAAATGGACGGCTAGAAAGGATCTCAAAAGGTCTTCTACTCCATCCATTCGTGCTGAGGCAGAACCAATACACCTAGGCCGGTCAAGACAACCTTTCAGGCCCCTGTGCCAGTCCTGCCCACTGCACCCTCAGCAGGTGCCAGGGGCAGGGCCAAAAGGGGGCAGGGCCAGGCCTCTGGTTCCTGGCCAAGACCAGGGCCAGCACTGGCACCCACCAGAGGGCAGCCTCTGGTTCCCAGGGTCAAGGCCGGCTCCTGCTGGTGTAACCTGCTAGGGTGGGCTCAAAGTCATTTATCTGCCCCTGTCCAGTGCCTCACAGAAAGCAGAGACCTGCAAAAAGCAGCTGAAGAGCCAGGATTTAGTCTGAAAAGGGGCTCACAGTGAAGACTGTTCAGTATTCATAAAAAAAAAACAAACAAAAGCAATGTACTATATTAAACATTAACTTTATAAACCTTCTGATGAAAGCAGAAGAAATTATTAGCATACAGATCTATAATAAATAGTGGCTATTTAGCAGTATCCACATGAGTCTGTTACGGTCTCAAATCACCAAGTCCAAAGGCTTGTGCTAGAAGAAGCAGCTCCCTCCTCTTTGGCAGCAGAAATCCTCTGTATGAGTCCTGGAAAACCTTTCTTCCTCTGCTGGGAGCACTGCTGTCCACACAGCTTACTCAGTCCACACTCATTCACATACACACATCTATAAAAAACCCTGAAGCAAAATGCCTCAGAGTTGGGAAAAACAGCTTGCTGTCTGCTCCTGGCTCAGCTTCTCCCCTTGCACAGAGCACCAGTGCTCTCCTCAGTGCAACTGGCCTGGCTGCTTGATCTCTGACATCTGACCACTGCGCTGGCAGGGAACCTTGCTGAGCATGCTCAGAACTACACAGAACAGGCTGGAACTTCTGGGTCTAGGCAGCTAAATCTGCCCCGCAGCAGTGACCCAGCAAGAGCAACTCAGACACCAGCAAAACTCTTAAAGAAACACTCCTCCTTTAAGTCCATGGGTTACACTGGCAGGCGGCCTCTGGTTCCTGGGGTCAGGGTTGGGGCCAGCTCCCACCAGCAGCAGCAGTTCCAGACAGGCCGACCCACCCACAGCCCTGCGCATCAGGAGGTTGGGCCTGGGGGGGCCAGGAGCCCCGTGTGCTGCAGCTTCTTTGTGTGTGACTGCGAAAATTTAAATTGACAAAACCAAAAATGCTTGAATTAATACTATATCCACCAAAAATATTTAAAAAAAAACAAAAAAACACACCTGAATTCTGCTAAGCTTACTTGTAAATGCTTTCATTTATAATTGGCCCAGATAGAAAATCTGAGTTAACATAAGACAACAATCTTTGGCACTTTCATAGCATCCATCACCATAGTACAAAAGCACCAATCATCTTTAATGTATTTATCTTGATGCCACTGTGAGACAGGAAAGTACTATTATTCCCATTTTACAGATGGCATTGGGGTCCTGAGGGACTAAGTGAACCACCCAAACAAAACCAGGAATTTTGTGGAAGAACAGGAAAATAGAAGCTAACTCTTCTGAGTCCTAAGGTAGTGACCTAGCCCTGATCTATTTTTCTTCTTAAGAGAAAAATGTGTCCTGTTGAAAAAGATTGGAAAAAGCTCACTAGACTTTTCTACATTTTAGAAGATTTTATATTGGTTCGGGGGGGGGGGGGGGGGGGAGATTTTCCAGACACAGAAAAACAACAAAAGGTCGTGTTGCACCAAAATGTAGCTTGCCAGAGACAAGCTATAGTCCAGATGTGGCCAAACTGTGGCTCACAAGCCACATGCGGCTCTTCAAAAGCAAAGGTGTGGCTCCCAAACTGTAGAGAAAATTTGATATGCAGCCTAGTAAAACCAAGCAAGGCCAAGCAACTCAAGCAAAGCGTGCAGCTATTTTAGTTCAGGCAGAGCAGCGTTAGCAACTGTAGCCCAAAGCGAAGCCATAATGAAAAGCCAAAGCTAGAATAACAGGAAAACACCTACATTACAATAACCACAAACACCTGTTATAACCACTTAGCAACCCACTCCTCATTTAGGCTTCTCACCTGCCCTTACATGTAGCATAAGGGCTCTTAGTTTTCCCGTAATGGGGTCTTAGTTTCTATCCCTCCCCCGTGGTCTGACATTGTATAATCGCGTCATAGATACATTGTTAACCAATAAGCTGTAGTTTTTCTGTGTTTAACCATTTTTGGAAACCTTGAATGTAATTCAATAGACTGTGTAATGTAATAAATACAAGAAGAAAGCGGTCCTTCGGGGCCGGCCGCACCTAGTAGTTCTGGGTGCTAATAAACTTGTAATTCTCCTCCTGCTGTCTGCATCTTTAATTGACCAGAACAGAGAACGAACCTCTTTCTCTCCTGACAAAACAATTGAAAAAACAAAGACCCATCAATGTTCCTGGCTGCACCCAGAAACATTCTCCCTGATGCCAGCAGGGGGGACAATTTAAGTGCCCAGTCCCCTGAGTATTATGAATGCTCAGGGTGGAGCTGCACACATCCGCACCTCCACTGGCTGCCCAGGTAAGCTGGAGGAGGTTGGGGGGGGGGCTGTTGCTCTTCCCCTGCCATGGCCAGAGCCGGGCAGGGGGTTTGTCTCTTTCCCCTGCCACGGCCAGAGCTGGGGGGGGGGTCTGCCTGTTTCCCCTGCCGCAGCCAGAGCTGGGTGGGGGTTTGCCCTTTTCCCCCGCAGCGGCCAGAGCCGGACAGGGGATTGTCTGTTCCCCTGCCATGGCCAGAGCTTGGTGGGGGGGGGGGTGTTCTTCCCCCATCCCGTGGCAAGAGCTGGGCGGGTGAGGTTTTGGGAGGGGGATTGGTTTGTTGCCCTGCCTGGCTGGGGGAGGGGGGAGGTTGATCTTATCCCCCCTCCCCCCCGCTGGGGTCCAGAGCAGGGGGGGTTTGGTTTGTTCCCCACCAGGACCAGAGCAGGGAGGGGCATTTCCCTGTTCCTGCCCTGCGGCCAGGGCCCCACTGGGGTTCCTCTGACCCACTGGGGACAGAGGAATGTGTCTTTAATGCACATTCCTCTTTGGGACAGGAGAGGTCTGGCAGCCTGTGGCCATTTTCAGTACACCAGGACCTCTAGTTATGGCCCTGCTTCTGGGGAGAAGGAGGGTGCTGAGGGGAAGGTGCCCTGCACCATAGTCCCCTGTCCCTCCCTCCCACTCCCACATATGTAACTACAACTCATGTTAATAGTGAGGAGGGGGAGAACTTTTTACTGGGGAAACAGGCATGGTCAGGGATGGCAGGGAAGCAGTGTCATAGTCAGGGACAGCGGGGAAGCCAGGGCATGTTTAGGGAAGGCTGGAATAAGTGCAGCATGTTTACACTTTCTCATAGGCCCTAATGCAGTTTCCTCATTGTTAAAATACAATTTTGTTTTACAAGATCTTCTGAACATGACATCCACTAACAAGAAACGAAAATATGAATAAAACAGATCATTTAAAACTAAATGGGAAGAAGAATTTTCATTCACCGATGACAATGGCAAGCCTCAATGCCTTATTTGTGACACAATGCTCACTCATTACAAAGCAAGTAACTTAAAATGCCATTATGAAACAAATCATGCCAGCTTTTCATCTCAGTATCCACTGAAATCTGACTTAAGAAGAAAAAAGCTTACTGCTTTGAAATCTGCTAAACATCATCATTAGACAGTGCTTTCATTGTTCAGCAAGGAAGCAAATGCCGTGACCGAAGCCAGTTTTCTTATCAGCTGGAATATTGCACATGCTAAGCGCTCGCACGCTGATGGAGAATTTGTTAAAAAGAACATTTCTGAGATCATTGCAACTTTAGATCCCAAAGGCAATTCAAAACTTAAGCAACTAATAATTCCAATGTCATGTCACATGACAGAGAGGCGCATTTCTCATTAGTGCTGATGTTGAGAAAAAGACGCAAAACGATTTGCAGAACTGTATTGCTGTTAGTTTAGCTCTTGATGAATCCATAGATATTCAAGATATACCACTGTTGGCAATATTTGTTCGTTATGTGTCTGCTGATATAACTTTAACAGAAGAACCGTTGGAAATAGTATCGATGAAGGAGACAATTCACGGCGTTGATGTCATAGATGCACTTAACAAAATTCTAGCAAACTGCAGAGCACCCATATAAAACCTTGTAAGTGTGGCAACAGATGGTATACCTGTGATGTTAGGCAGAAATGTAGGTCTTACTGGGACTTCTGAAAAGTGATCCAAATATTCCAGAGTTTCTAGCTGTTCACTCTATTATATATCGTGAACATCTAATTGCCAAATATTTCAAATATGAAAATGTTATGAAAACCACTTCACAAATTGTCAATTTCATCCGCTCAAATGCTAAGACACACAGGCAGTTTAAAAACTTCCTTGAAGACCTGGATCTTGGAGATAAGCCTAAAGATATTTATTTTTATTGTCTAGTTAGGTGGCTGTCAACCAGCAATGTCTTAAAAGGATTTGTCAAATTATTGGAACCTATAATTGCAGTTCTTCAGGTAAAAGGGAAATCTTACCCACAACTGGAACATGACAAATGGCTACTTGACCTAATGTTTTTGACTGATGTCATGCAACATCTTCAAAGTCTAAACATGTCGCTGCAGGGAAAAAATAAGATTATTTCTGATCTTACTCAGATGGTTTTCAGCTTTCAGAAGAAAACTCAGTTTCTCCAAAGAGATGCAATTTCAAAAACTTTCAATCACTTTCCCCATCTCAAAAGTAGAATAAACACACATCCTGGATTGGAAATCAAAGTGAAAAACTGGAAGAATACAGAGACAAATTACAAGGGCTGATTGATGATTTTTGTGTCAGGTTTGATGATTTGCAAAAACTGAAACCATGTTTAGATTTTCTCATAAATCCCTTCATGGTGGACATCCTCAACAATGGTTTTCCTGTTCCTAAATTTTTGCTTTCAGAAACATCTGCTGCAGAAATGGAACTACTTGAAATGCAAGAGGATTCTGGTTTAAAGATGATGCACAAAAGCTCCCACTCTGCAAATAAATTCTGGAAACTAGTTCCTGAAATTAAATATCCTCAACTAAAGAATGTCAGCCATCGATTACTTTCAATTTTTGGAACAACTTACTGCTGTGAAGCATTTTATTCCACAAAGAAATTTGCAAAATCAAAACATTGTGCAATACTTACAGATCAGCAACTGCAAGAGCTATTACATACCGCATTGACAAGTTACTCCCCAGATTTAAAAAAACTCGCCACTAGCCTGCAGCCTTCTACATCAAGTGACAGCTAAATTTTTATATGCCTAGTTTTCATTGTAACTTTATGTAATTGGTATAATTTGACATTAGTTGATTGTAGGATCAATGTTTGCTCTCTTTTTACAGTAAAATTAAACTGTTCAATCAATTTTAAACGTAGTAACTTTAAATGTAGTCTCTTAAAATAACCATGTAATAAAGCAAAAAGATCCCACTGTGACCCGGGCCTCCTGGGATAACCTCCTGAATGTGAAAAAATCAAGGGAAGCTGTAAAACTAGGGGCCAAACCACTGATGGATGGTACTTAAACCAGTCTCCCAGTCAATAATACAACATGCTTCTGATTCTCCACTCTGGTCATTAAAAAGAACAACAAAATAGAAACAGCCCCCTTTATTGCACATCAGCTCCTCTGGTCCCCACGTAGTCACTGGGCCTCTTAAAGAAATAAGTTCTCCAGGCTCCAAAGGATTAGTCACATCATCCAGAACAATACAGGCTTGGATCTTACCCAAAATACCACACTGCCAGCCAGTCCTTTAGTAACTACTAAACTACAAGGTTTAATATAAAAGAAAAGAAATATAATATGAGAGATGTTAAAGAGTCAAAGTGAATCACACACATACAAATGATTGAGAGTCCTTATAAGCAAGTCCTTGAAGAATTTGGAGTTTGCAGTTTAGTCCAATTCCTTTGATACACACCTAGCACCTGGGTACATCACAGTCAGGGGCACCGCTGGCACCTGGCACACGGGGCCCGTGCCCCAAATGCCAGCGCCAGTACCCTGGGTCCTGGCAGGGCCCCACTTCTCCCAGTCTCTGGCCTAATCAGGCTGGAGATTTGGGGCCCACCCACCTGGGGCCGCGGCTGCGGCTGCCACTCCCGGCCCTATCCCAGGCCAGGGATCCAGGGCCCAGCCGCCTGTGGCTGCAGGTGGGGCCTGTGCCTGTGCCCTCGGTCATTCCCCGGGGCAGCGACACCCCTGGTCTCAGTCCTTTGTTCGGTTGCAGCAAAAAATAGTTCCAAAGAGCTCCAGCTGCTTGTGAGAAGTGACACGAACTGTCTCTGGCTTCAAGCCTCTTGCAGGAGGCTCAAAGAGGGAGATGATTACTGACACTTCCCACAAGCAGCTGGAGCTCTCTCCGAGCCTCCAGCCACTTGTGAGAAGCATCAGGATGCAGGTCTGACTTCAAGCCTCCTGCAAGCAGCTTGAAACCAAATTGGGCCCCTGCTGCTGCCAGCAAGTGGCAGTGGCTGGGGCCAGATCAGGACCCGGAGAAGGATCAGGGCCGCGGGGGGGGGGGGGGGTGCAGGGTTGGCCCTGGGTCCCTACCTGGCCAGTAACATCCTGTCAGAAGGGACCAGTATGATCATCTAGTCTGACCTGCTGTACAATGTAAGCCACAAAACCTCATCCACCCACTCCAGCAATAAGCCTCTAACCTATGACTGAGTTATTAAAGTCTTCAAATCACGACTTAAAGGCTTTAAGAGAATTCACCAGAAGGTGAGCCATGCCCCATGCTACAGAGGAAGGGAAAAAAACTCCAGAGCATTAGCCAATTTGTCCTGGGGGAAAATTCCTACCTGACCCCAAATACGGTGATCAGTTAAATCCTGAGCACATAGGCAAGTCTCACTAGCAAGTCTCTCAGTAACAAATTCTCTAATAGCAGCTATCTTCTGAATCATGCTTGATTGGATTTACTTACATTGCAAATACTGGCATCAGTGCCTTGAGTTCCTAAATCAAGAAGAGCTTAACAGAAGAGAGTATGTTTCTGGTCCTTTATACTTACTTCCTGAAGTGCCTAATCTCATTTTCCATATTCAGTAGAGAGAAATTTGAGGGAGTTAAAACAAAGCCAAATGTATACAACAAATCCTAAGTCAGTGGGTCACTGTTCTAGGTCTCTTAACACTCAGTATCTAGGCCTCTCCCATAAAAGGTTGTGTGGGGCTGACAAAGATGTACCTGACTTAGGGTGCCCTTTTACTAACAATTAGGAAGCCTTAACTTGGATATCTGCTAGCTTTAGTGCGGTTTTGTAAGTGCCATGATTTGCCCAATGTGCTTTATTTTTCCTTCTCAAAAAGAAACCAAAAATGGCTGACAGCAGATTTTGGCTTCTCTTCTTCCTTGTTTTTTTCATCAGAGAGAAACCAGCATATGTCACCATATGGCTGATGGGGAATGAGGAGCAGATTTTGGTGTAACTTACCCATGGCAATGACTGTTAGAGAAATTCTATCTTTGGTGACATCAGTGCAATTCCACTGAAGTTTCAAATATGTAACTATAGTCAGATTTCGACCCATGATTTTAAAACCTAATCAACCAGAAATTTTACAGGTTTTGTATGTGGTATGTCTTAGACGGCCAGAAGAATTTTTTTTTTTAATCTTCTATTCACTACCTATGTAAGGTGGAACTGCCAGCACAATTCATATTTTTTTATTTATTTTATTTATTATTCTTGAGTTGTAGACAATAAAAGCTCAGAACAAAACAAAAAATACCAGTTCATAACACTCCAATTACCCTCACAAGTCATCATTCAAGAACATTATAACAATGGCCTGCTAGCAGCATGAAAAAAAATCATACGGTCAACACAAAATCTGCTCTCTGGAAGCTTTAAACAATCAAACAGTAACAAATTAACTCAGCCAGCCAGTAACAAATGCAAGACAAAACACTTTTTAGTCTCGTACTGGATCCAAGAATACGTTCTCTATCTTCCCCAAAAGCCGTGTCAAAGAAAGACATTTTCCTCTTTCTACAAATGCCAAAGTTCGGCTACCAGACCTAGAAGCATTAACAGCAACAGCTGTAACATCAGAGCATCTGCTCTATGTGACAAGAACGGGTTAATTCAGTAAACTACATCTACTCACTTGATCACACAGACCAGTTCTGCGATTCATGCTTTCAAGACACCAGCAATCAATGGTCAAATTCATTGTGGAGAAACTCCTTGGCTAAACTAGAATTACCTATTGAGATCTCCTATATTCAGAAATCAACTGACTGTTAAAATACACTGGTACAGAGGGGCACTTTCCTTTCCAACATCAGCTGCCATTCACTGATGTAAGCAAGGAAATGAGATTATCAGATTATACAGTCCAAACAAATATGGTAAATTCTATGTTCCAATAGCACTTAATTATTATTTACTTCCATTTTAAGACTATAATATAAATTATCTCCTATTTGCAGTAATGACTGAAGCGTCTTGGCTATGAATCTGAGTTATTAACTTTTCTATGATGAAATCACATACCAGTCAGTATAATAACAATAATTAATCCCACCTACGGATAATCTTGGTAACCACTCTCACTGGATACACCCATCAAATACAAACAGTAGGATACAGCAGTCACTCACTTTCCCCTTTGTTTTCATATGCAGTTTTAGCGCCCCCTTCAGATTACATACGAAAAGGCTGCAACCTGACAGTTCAACAAAAAGTGTTTTCCTTAATGCAGTTTATTCTGAGGATACTTACTTCCTGTTATGTCAGATTACCGAGATTATGAAGCCCAGTGTACTCATTTATCATCCATATCATATTATACAGTATTTACATCTAATACACAGTACTGACAACTAAGGTAAATTATAGCTGTTTAGTCCAGTTTAAGTGTTGCCTTCTCTTCAAAAATTCTGTCAGCTTCAATCCCTTTCCATGAAAACCAACCTATGCTCCGGCAACACATGCTAGGGAGAGAGTGTGTGTTCAAACGGGATAAAACAGCTAGAGAGATGACTGGTGCTAGGAAACTCAGACGGAATGTTTGTTTTCTGCTAGTCTCTATAAGGAATTTCAAACTTGCTACTTTGCATATGAAAAGTAAGATGTGGGGAATAAAATTCAGGAAAAATGACAAATGAAAGCAGTCACTGAATGCTGTATTAAGGCAAGCAAGCAATGCCCTTAATTAAGATCAATATGGGGAAATTCAGTTACATGGATAATGGGTTTTGCCCACAAATGTTGCTAACACTAAGCATGGAAGATTTTAAAGATAAGGATATAAGTAAATACATTTGACATATATAAGACTGTGCTTCTGATATCTCAGTAGTAGCTCTCTGTTTCTTTATTTTTCAGACTGGATCTTTGGGCAGCATTTACCATTACAAGAACCTTGTACAATTGTTGACAATATTTAAGAGTTTGTAAAGGATTGTCCTTTAAAGCCCAGTCTCTTAAAGATTCTTAGCCTTTCTATATTGGGTATCTGTCCGGGTGCAGTGTTCTTCAGCATCTCACCCTAGGTCCCACACACTGCAATTAAAGTCAGAGCCACAAGATTCATTGATTCTATGAGAAGTAAAGCTCTCTTTGTAAATTAACAGTACCCTTAAGTCCCTGATAACTTGCTGGTTCTGTGCTGCCATCTCCTCATTCAGCACTAAATGACTGGTAGTAGTCCATTTATTTTTAAATTTTACAAATACGTGTCTACCTCAACATTCCCTGGACAAATGTGAAGTTATTACAATAATACAAACATTGAAGTACTTATATCAATTACAAATAAGGGGACTTAAGCTATTAATTAAGATATTAAAAATAAATGTCCCTCATCCAACCCCTTCTGACAAAAGCTTAAGAAAATGGACAGATTTTACAGCATAGCTTGAAACACATATTCTAGCAGAGGAAGCAAATTTTGCTTTTGACGTAGCAAAATACCAGCTCTCTGATTTAACAAAGTTAGTGAGAACACATCAGCTGATCTCTACTTGCATTGTGTTCACTGAACTCTGAGAAGATATAGGATGGCTTCAGGAAATACCACACTTTTGGAATGATATGGTCCTGCATCTGGATGAAAATCAATTACAGCACATTTAAACCAGCAGTAGGAGATGCAAGCTATTGGATTTCCCTTTGAACATCAGAGATATGAAACTATGATGATAAAAAGAATTCCTTGATGTGGATAACAAAACCCCATGAGACGCAAAAGATGTTTAAGTGTGTTGTTATTTCTTCCATGCAGTTGAAAGAAATTTGCTAGAATGGGATCCAACTACATTTTAGGATATTTTAGGACTATGAATTGGTCTGGTCTGAGTATATGCATAAAAACACTCAGCTAAAAAAGGGATTAAGGGTCTGGATGAATTCATAACACAGAGGAACTCAGACAAATGCTAGAGCATCTAAGATACACTACAGACAGTGGACAGAAGACAGACCTCAACATTCTCTGTCTAAGAAGTTTATAAAGTTAAGCTATGCCTTGTTATATGGAATTATTTCTGAAGATTTTAAACCTTCATAATATTTAACATATTACTGGTTCCTAGGGTAGTTTCTTAAGACACTCGCAACAAATTTATCTATCACTGGAGCTTAAATTTGTTAGTCTTTAGAAGTGCCACTAGACTCCTTGTTTGTTTCATTCAAGAACAGAGGCCCAGAAACAATAAACTGACAGGAGTATCAGATTAACGATTAGGTAAAATTAGGGATGTAAACCGCTGCAGGGACCTAGAAAGTAGCAAGTGCAGTTTGACGTTTCCTAGACAAATAGCTAGTGAAGGCTAGAAATAAACATTGTTAGAACAAGAGTAAATGAAACCATGGAAAACTGATGAAGTTACTACTAATACAACTCCATTTAATTTGTGCTGGTAAATAGCAGTCACCTATATGTGCCTTAACTTGAATTACCCTATATATCACTCCAATTCCCAAACACATGCTACACATTTGACAGCCAAATGTCTTATGAGTCTTTTCTTCCTTATAGAATAAAACATGCTGCCTTTTATTTTGAAAGCAGAATAAATGAGAATCTGAACTTTGGTTTTAAACTCACTCACTTTATCTGATTAGCTAACCAACAGAAACAAAAAATGACAACATTGGATAGAAAATATACAAACTACTTAAATTCTGAAACTGCAGCATATAACAATACAACATGTACCTAAAGCAGGGGTCTCAAACACACAGCCCATGGGCCACATGCAGCCCCTACAGCTATTTCCTTCGGCCCCCAATCACACTATTTTTACTGATATTTGCAATATTGTTGTATGAAAAGGTTTTAGCGATGCTAACATACTAGTCCTCACGCGGCCCTTCACTAGTTCTCTTGCAGCCCTCGTGGTGATTTGAGTTTGAGAACCCTGACCTAAAAGGATAGGACATAACAGCTGGGGCCAGTATATCCATCAATATTTCAGCCCATTGTCTTTTCCCCCAAAGAGCCACAGGAGGTCTGAAAGGGAGGGAAATTCTTACCACTCCGCAAAACCCTACCCCTCAGCCTGGATCATGGGACTAGCATTTGGCCCTAGCAATGAGTAAGAATGGAAGCCAAAAAAAGTGCCAGCATGCTCCAAAGGTATACCAGATTAAATGGAAAATACAGAGTTCTGCAATTTTATTCGAACAGGAAGAGGGGAAATTAGTTCCATCTTTGGTTCTCAAGCTTACTTGGCTTCTATCTCCTCTGTTCCTTCCCTCTTTCTCTCTCTCCCCCCTCCAACTTCTCCACACACAGATTTTGTTGTTTCTAAATTAAAACAATTTACATTTTTAAATAAATGTTTATGGACCACTGACCATATTTTTGATGGCATTGAAGCTCTCCATATGAAGTATCTAGGCACACTCATGCTCACAGTAAACTTTGTGTTTCCTTTTGAGATGAAAAAGTATGCTGTTATGTTGTATTCAAACTCCTCCCTCTCAAGTTTTGTAAAACAGAGCCTATTCATAAAGGAAGATTTTTTGCACGTAGAAATCACTTCTCAATACAATATCCCCACAGAATATTAAATACTGAATCATTCTCCTGTTGTGTTTCTCAGCAGCACTTATTAATAGCAGGAACTAATTCTTGGCAATTTTATTATCATTCTCTCTGTATTGCACTCTAAGCACTGAACAAGAAAAAAAAGTTCCATTTTTGATCTGCCTAAGTATTCCAGTGTAGGTAAAATCTGAAATATTGGGGGGGGGGGGATATTTTGATTTCTAATTTAAGAAGAAAACTCAAAATCAAGAAAAAGCATATTCAAAAGATACAGGCCGTGTTCACACAGCCTCCTTATTTCGAAACAACAGAGGTTGTTTCGAAATATGGTTTCGGCTGTTCACACGACGCACGGTTGTTTCAGAACAACGGGGACCGTTGTTTCGAAAGAAGTTAAAACTAGTCTGTGGGCGAAATAACGTTGTTTTGCAACGGTTGTTTCGAAACAATGCCGTGCGAACGTGTTGTTTCGAAACAACAGTGACTTGTTTCGAAGTAACTATTGCCTGAACCTGCTATTTCGCTTTGAGCTTTTTTCGTTAATTCGAATTAACAAACTGTTAATTCGAATTAAGTTATTTCGAAATAAGGTGTTGTTTCGATACAAGTTGTTTCGAAACAACCGTATCGAAATAACCCCCTGTATGTGAACACAGCCACAGACTTTACTACAAGTGGATTTAAACCAAATATTTCAAATATCCACTGAAAGTGCACCAGTACAATTCACACCTGTTCTTTATTTTGACCAGGACATCTAAATATCTCCTGTCCATTACCCAATGAATATTAGTATGTGATCCAGGTTACAAGACCTCTGGCATGAGATAAATCATCAGGCAGAGGGTTGTTTTATGCTATATTAATTACGCCTACTAGGATTTTTATTTTCACTACAACAAATAGAAACACATCTATCTTGCAGTAACATAGACTTTTTTGCTTTATTACTCTGTTCCTTTCTACAACAATGCTGGCTGTTTTCCAGATGTTAGCATTTTTGGTTAATTACTACATATAAAAGCTCACTCTAGCTGTCAACAAAGTGCACATTGCAGTAATTAACACAGGCTCCTTTATTTGGTTGACAATCTAAAATAATGATTAATTACTGCCACCACTGGCTTGTTGGATCATGTTTTGCTTATAGCTAATTTAACTAATATTAC